>APFE030459527.1:81994-98612 GCA_000404065.3 Pinus taeda | reverse complement strand
TGGTGGAAGAAGTTGAACATGTCAATAGAAAAATATACCCATAATCTCATTTATTATAGATAAAGAAGATTATAACCAGGAAGGGTAGAACTAGCATGGTATTAAGATAATCAATCAATATCATGTTCAACAGAAAACAATGCAGTAAAGTAATATATAAATAATTGTGTCCTTTTGAAAATAAATTATCATCGAGGAGTTGTCCTGTTAAAGATCATAAGATAAATCATATTAACTTGCTCCAATAGAATCCATAATTCTTGTCCTCATAAAAATAGTGTACCTCATGCCACGAAAGGAAATCAAAAAAATGTGGTTGAGATGAACTAGGAATAACTCCACAAGAGGAAGGAAGGGTTGCTCTCGAAAATACTCCAAAAGTGTTGTTTTTTTGAAGGAACAACAAAAACATTCAAAAAGAAAGTGGTGTTCTGTGTAGGAAACAACAAAGGAAATGCATAACAAAAAAGAAAAAATACACACAAAAACGTGAAAATGCAAATGTCGTTCCTTTGGAAAAAAGGACAGGAAAAACTAAAAGCGTCGTTAATTTAGAAAATGAACAAAAAATGCAAGTGTCATTCCTTTGGAAAAAAGAACAGCAAAAACTAAAAGTGTCGTTCCTTTAGAAAAGGAACAAAAAATGCAAGTGTCGTTCCTTTCGAAAAGGAACAGCAAAAATCAAAAGTGTTGTTCCTTTAGAAAATGAACAAAAATGCAAGTGTCGTTCCTTTGGAAAAGCAACAGCAAAAATCAAAAGTGTCAAAGTGTTATTTCTTCCGAAAAGGAACAGTAAAACGTCAAAGTGCAGGAATGTTGTTCTATTCGAAAAGGAACAGCAAAATATGAAAGTGCAAAAGTGTTGTTCTATTTCGAAAAGTAACAGCAAAATGTGAAAGTGCAGAAGTGTTGTTCCATTTCGAAAAGGAACAGCAAAACGTGAAAGTGCAGGAATGTTGTTCCATTCGAAAAGGAACAACAAAATGTGAAAGTGAAAAAGTGTTGCTCCATTTCGAAAAGGAACATCAAAACGTGAAAGTGCAGAAGTGATGTTTCATTCGAAAAGGAACAACAAAATGTGAAAGTGCAGAAGTGTTGTTCCATTTCGAAAAGGAACAGCAAAACATGAAAGTGCAGAAGTGTTGTTCCATTTCGAAAAGGAACATTAGTTGTTCCATTTCGAAAAGGAACAGCAAAATGAACCGTGAAAAAGGAACAACAAAATGAATGGCTGAACCAAAAAGTGCATTCCTTTGGAAAATAAATAGCAAAACGAAAATGATGTCCCTTTGAAAAAGGAACAGCAGGAACGACAAAAATGCACACAAATGTTGTCCCTTTAGAAAAGGAACAACAAAATGCACAATCATAAAATGCAAGCATGCAAAGAATGAATTAGTTGTTCACTGCATTGATGTTGAGGATGAGTTACACTTTGAATGAAGAAACACTTGAAACACAAAATATAAGAGAAATTAGAAAAGAAACAAAAAAAAACAGTTAATAAATAAATAAATTGAGTTACAACAGCTATGATGCTATGTCAAAAAAAGGATCTATTCGAAAAATGTTTTGGCAGCAAAGACATGACAGGAATCCTCAAATAGAAATCAATTCTTCATTTCTTCTATTATGAATCTGTTGGGTAATTATTTGGATAAAATTCCTTTGTTTCATTAAAATTTCTTTCAAGAATCACTCGTCCATAAATTGACCTTCTTTTTCTCCTAGGACATGCAAAAAACGAGTATCTACCTGCAATAAAACATTAAATCATGGAGAAAGAGAGGTGCGCGGGCTCCCTTAATCCAAAAATTATGCAAAAGAACTAACAAGTAGTTGCTCTGTAGAACAAATCCACAGAGAAAATAACAAAGTAAAATTTATTTGTCACCTGCGGGAGAGGAGTGGCCAATCATGCTAACCTGCAGTATTTTAATCACAACTTCTTTGTTTTTCGGCCAAATTGAGTAATTCCAAAGCCAAATGAGAGATAATTCAAATTTTTATTTGCAATAGAAATAGGTTTTAAAATTTCAATGATATGATATGTAAATTTTAGTTAGAACAACCTGCATAACATAGTCATTTTCGATTACCCAACTTGGACCAACAATTGATATTGCAAACATAAATTTTTCGTTTGATGTCGGATTTGAATGATTCAAATTGGAAATTAACGTATATTCATTTATTTATTTCCAATAGAAACAGGTTTTGAAGAGAAGAATAATTGATAGGTCAAATACTGTAAGGAACAACCGGAAAGACATAGTTTTAAGGGTATTGATTTACGATAGACAGTCAGTATTTTGATCATAACTTCCGCATACGATATAGAAAATGAGTGATTCCAATTTTATTTTAAACTATATTCATAGGAGAATCTATGATAGAAACATGCTTTAAAAATTCATTCATTTAAGCCTTCAAATATTGACTGTCCCAACTCTGTTCCTGAGCTGCCCACTAGACACCCTGTCAATGTTTTGTTTCTAATTTTTTCTTTTCAAATCCAAATTGAGTGATTCAAATTGAGTTAGAAAGTAGAACTCAAGGGATACCTAGGATAGAAATAGGTTTTAAAAATTCATTCATTTAAGCCTTCAAATACTGGCTGTCCCAACTCTGTTCCTGAGCTGCCCACTCGACACCCTGTCAATGTTTTGTTTCTAACTTTTTTGTTTCAAATCCAAATTGAGTGATTCAAATTGGGTTAGAAATTAGACATCAAGGGATAACTAGGATATAAATAGGTTTTAAAAATACTCACTTTTGGTCCCTCAAAACATGACTGTCCCAACTATTTTTCTAGAAATTCCATCAAGCCCGCAAGTCAAAAAAAATGATATTCAAGCATTGTTTTATATTGATGATAAAAACGAATATAAGTGTTTGTAGAATTGTTATTTATACTATAAATCATCTACATACAAAAATGAATTAAAAAAATTATCACCAATGTTTATTTGCATAACATGTTGCGACAAAAAACAACTAGTTTTACATAAAAAACAAAATGCATTTATTTATTCCCTTATTTATTTTATTTTCTACACTCAGCTATTTTGATTTGAAAAATGAATATGACTACGTATATGAGTACTTCCATTGGAGCCATTTTCGAAATAAGGCTCCATGTATGCACATACCCAAATTTGAAAAATGCATCTTAATGGATATTAGGGTATGAGAAGCCAACTTCCCTTCAAAAAATGGTATCAAAAATTGTTGAAGCATAGAGTGATGTTGTAAACAAATGATGGAGTGAAACCAATCTTCAATATATCCTTTACTTTTTTGATTTGCATAGCCATCATATCATGAAGTTCTTGAGCTTTTAAAATAGCTTGTTGGTGCATAGTAAAAGAAACCTCATTTTCTTCCATAGCTTCTACAATTTTTGCATTTGAAACATTTTGAATCTCATTGTAGGTTTTCTCTAATGGTGCATGTGAGATAGAATGGGTGGGAAGGGTGGGTAAATTTTGGCAGTTCAACATTGTAAGCATGTTGTACTGGTTTATTGTGGCGAGGGTGTGGAATTAGTTGAGCAAGACATTGTGTATGGAATGGAGCATTTTGATGATGTGGTTGATTGGGTTGTGTGAATGAATATGATATGCAAGCAGGATGTTGTGGAAGAGCTGGTGGAGAATATGGAGAATGTGCTTGTGCTACAAGATGAGAGAGAGTAGTCATGCAATCATAAGGTAAACCATGCCAATCGTGTAGACAAGATTGGTGGTTATATTGAAATTGACATAGCTGCCCTAACACATTAATATTCCATAATGGATTATGCAAGTAGGAAAGTGGAGAGGGAGTGTTTTGAACTATACCTGTAGGCCATGATTTCCATGGTTTTAACCTTGTTGCAGCTTCCTTACCTCTTTGATATGCTACTTCCATCCTAGATAAGGAAGAGTGAGTATCTATGAGATGCTCCTTTCGGTCCTGAGGGTAAAACACTTCATCAAATTCTTCATTTTTATGAACCTGTAAAACATCCAATTTTTCATTTAGAGAGCTAATAAAATCAACTTTAAAATTTTCAAATAAAGCATTGATTTCAGCTCTTATGTCTCCTATTCTTGTAGCAGATTTGGAAAAGGAAAAAAAAACATCTCTAGAATTCTTACCATCCTTGGAGATTCCTCTTGAATACCTTATGCACAATTCACAAACATCATCATATGATAACTGAAAAACATCACCTTTTCCTATCAGATTTAAGGGTTCTAAAAATTTATCTTTGATTCCTTTAAGAAGGAGTGTTTTTAAAATTTGTTTTTCCAAATGCTTATGTTTTGTTTTTTGAATGTTATAATGAAATCGCTCTACATAGTCCTCCAAGCTTTCATCTTCCCATTGTATCATACCGAAAATATCTTCATTGGATTTGCAATAGTCTTCGTACTTCTTCAAGAATATGTTCTTCATGTCCTCCCATAATTGGATGCAATTCCCACCTAGGCTCATGAACCAACGGAGAGCTGCTCCTTTTAGAGTAAGAGGAAACACTTTCAATCTTTGATCATTAGTACAATAACCATATCCTCTAGAAAGTATTTCAAACTCAAACAAAAATGTATGTGGATCTTCATTTGCTAAACCATGAAAATTTGGTAAAGATGGGGGAATTATGTGCATTTGTGTCACTCCTCCTAGATCTTTGATAGGAAATTCAAGAGTAGAAATGTGAGCCATTTCTTACCATAGTATAAGATGTTCTTCATGTGTTTCTTCGAGGCTCCTTCTTCAAATGTTGCTGTCAATCGGTTAGTGAAATGGGTGGTGCTTACATCACCACTTGCGTGAGATCATGTGATTCATTTTTAAAAAATTTCTATCTTTTTCCTAATCATTCACATAGAAATTCAAACATGTATTTCTACTCTAGGTTCTTTAACAGTCCTCCTGGAAAACGGACCGGGGAGAAGGGTTTTTACATGCTCTGTACGCAGGTTCTTACCTTCCGTTTTTAAGATCCAACTCTTCCTTAGCAGGCACTCATCAGATTCACACTACTCATTAGAAATGGCTACACTCTCCTCGGCAATGGCACCAAAATGTGGAGCGATAAAAAGGGTCTTTTTAACACCTAATTACATCACATTAATTTTCAACCCAGGGACGACTTTTTATTTCAAGAGTGTACTCAGTCTGAGGCGGCTATTTACTCAAGAGTAATGTTTAGTAATACAACGTTCAGAGAATACAAGGGTAGGCAGATGCTAAACTATGACTAAATTACTTCAAAAGGATAAAATCACATAAGGCAGCTTATCAGTCAAGGGTGCGGAAGCGATAACCCATCCCTCTAGAAAATGATGGAAAGGAAATTAGAGCATGGACCATAGGTCTGGGAGCTAGGCCTCGACTGTTGAGGCTCACTACAGCCTTAGACCTTCTCTCACACCAAAGCAGCAAATACAAGTAAATAGAATGGTAGAAAGTAAAATAGAACAACAAATAGGAAATGGAACAACAATCAAAAGAACTAAATCTCATGAGTCAAAACCAACTGATTCACACTCTGATATAACATTCTTTTCCCCTCAAGCAAACTGGATGGAATATACTTTATGGAACAACACTCATTGATAAATTATGGAACATAAATAATCAACCATATATGCACGCCTCACATTAATATAGTAATCTGACAATTAAGGATAATACAACTATGTCTCCATATATAATATCATTACTTTCGGATTCCAATAATCGGGATTGCAAATGAATCAAACGACAGTAATACTCAATACAGACACTCTGTAACATAAATAACTGGTTGCGACTAAAAGCATGCGATCAACCATGAAAAGATTCAATTATACAATGCAGAGTCATTACGCAGATTTCTTGAGAAAAACCATAAATGCATTAATCGTAATAGAGCATAGCATAGCATATGAAAGGTATATCAGATTACCAAGTAATAAAGAGAAGCAAACCATGCAGAAATCAAGTTATAATGATACAAAAGCAAGTGTAAATATATGATACACAACAGCAGCAGTGTACTCCACTAGAGGCTGGGCCCTTAGCTGCCAACGGACGCTACTGGGTTACTTCAGAAGGAAAAGAGTGAACAGCAACGCCCAAATTATGTATTAATCATTAAATGGTGAAATCATTACAATAGTTGAAGCTTTGAGACTTACAGCATAAAACAATCATTTCTTCCTCCTATCCTATCATGAATTCTTTATTCTAAATCTCTGATTCTAAATCCTCAATTCCATCATTCAAATCCCCAAAGTCATCCTGAAGTCATCCCCATCTCTAATCTCTGTTTTCATTTAAATAGAGAGATCACAGAGAAGTGACAATAAAGATAAGTACAACATGATTTCTTTTACAAAATTGGATTGATTCTAACCATTTGATTAACAAGAAAATATATTTCCTTTCATTTCTCAACAAAAGCAAGATGAATTTGACTTTGCAGCTGAGATTTGGAGGACGGCCACAACAACAAATCTAAGAAAATCGTGCTCAAAGAACCCTGCGTTTCTCTCTATACAAGCCGAATTTGGGAAACCGTTCTTTAGAGAAGTTAATTGGGCCCGTTATGGACAAAACCCATGTTCCGGATTTTCCAAATCCATCTTCATTTGCTCAGAATATCAACCGCAAAACTGTCACTTCTTATTCCAGCGAATTTTTTAGTTGGCAGATTTAATGGTCAAATCTTCAATCTAGAAATTATCTTGGAGGTTAAAAATGGTAAATAATGTTACAACTAATTTATTGAAACTATCATTGATAAAATCATTCATAATCATCAATTTATTAGAAATAAAGGAGAATAAATAATATAAGAGCATAAATCATCATGATATGATGAAGAATAGTGGAAATGGGTGGGATAAGTGTTCAAAAAGTGATAATAATAATGGCATATTGATGGCCCAACATACCCCCACACTCAATATGTTGCATGTTCTCATGCAAAGAAATTTGAATATATTGCATGTCCTCATGCAACCCAAAAAGAAAAACCCATGTGTTAACCAAACAATAAAAAAATATGTTCATCTCAGCTCATGAAATGGATAGAACAAATGAATTCTTCCTTAATTAATGAATATTCAATTTTAGCAATCTTGATGAATGCATAACAATGAAGTTGCAGCAAAATATGATATAAATGACAACAACCTTCATTAACCATTTTCCCAAAAACTACAAACCCGATTTTGTTGAAATGTGGTAAGTAAATTTTTAATATATAAATGCTTCTATGATCCAAAAAATTAGATCATTGTGATGCACGGATCATGAGATATAAACAAAATGGCTGTACGTGAAAGTGCATGATTTCCGAAATTTTATGAACCAATTTAACTTGAAATGATCTAGGTTTGTATATTTTAATAGTATGTTTGTGTTTCCTAGAGATCACAAGAATTGAGTTCATAATTTTAAAAATATTATGCAAATCAATTTCTACACTGAAATTGTATGCCTTAAATGAGAAAGAAAATAGAAAACATCCATCATGCGTAGCAATTCCTCCTCCGCTCTGAAAAATTAGCATGCCCTCATGTGATGCTAGAAAACAAATAGAGGTGGTTGCTACTATATGTTGAATTCTATGCTTGGTGTAAAACAACATGGAATAAGGGAGGTGTTGAGAATGAATAAGAATAACAATGGATGATAAAGAATATGAATGACGTGGTCATAAGAAAGAAATGAAGGAACACTCCCCCACACTCGGAAATGATATGCGGCTGAAAAAGGGGAAGTGGTAAAGATGTGAAATGAAGAATGATAAATAATGCTCAAAATGGATTTTCAAGAAATTCTCGTAAATTCGTAATAAACCAGAAAATTATGCTATTTTACCTCAAGTTTTACCTCCAAAAAGAAAAATGTGGAATGAAATATATGTATTGAAAGTTGTTGAAGCTGATGTAGGCAAAGTTGATGCTGAAAGTGATGCAAAAGGTGGAATCCATGCAAGCACATCATGTCTGAACAGTTGTTCATGTTTGCGAGTTGCTCGAGCTTCTTCGGTTAGTAGCAATAGTGTGGTCATGCTGCAAATAGAGTTCTGCCCATACTTGTTGTTCTCCTGTAAACAAAACACTATTTTGCATACAATGTTCGTGAATCCATAGTGTTAGTTTTGAATAACAACAGATAAGATGCATGCAAAATTTCAATTAGAAAAACTTATGTATACATGCAATACTAATATGTTGTCAAATCAACAAGGTATGGCAAAGTGCAGTAATCATATCACATGTAATTCCATAATGCAAACATTCTGCCCTCCAATTGGAAAATGGGTTCCATAACCATAAAGCATATGAAAGGTGTTGGGCTGACGACAAGGCAAGGAAATGAACAATACAATAGTAAATGAAGCAGAGTACAGAGTACACATATCAATGATAGGACAGCGAGAGTTATAGTTATAATGAGAGCAGAGTGTATAAAGATAGTTATGAATAAGAGATAGGACGCTTTGGATTGATGATAGTTTATGCAAAAATGAAAAAAGACAACAATATGTTAAAAAGATGCTCTGTTGACGGTATTCTAGCTGAAAATGATGTGATTTTCTCATGCATAAAGGTTCAAAACAGGGAAAAAGTTAAGGAAATAACTTCTCCGATAAAAAGAAAATAAGAAAATGGTATTATAATAATAATTGACGAAAAGATATAACTTCAATACCATAAGAAGAGCCGCTGCTGCCAACAGGCGTCCATAGCCTCGACAGGGTTGCTTTTCAACCCACATGAGCCAGAATCCTCAATTTATAACTAGAGAGTTTCAGTGCTGTTCTACAGAAGAGATCAGTGTGCTGGCGTGGTAACCAGATAACCACTCTGCCACTCACTGGGATGCAGCAAAAGTGATCAGGCCGGCTCGTGATGAGACCTCCTGTTCCAAGGATAATTTGGCTATCCAATGGATCATAACCCTGGTGTGGTGGCCATAATGGGAATGTCATTTTGTTACAGCCTTATGAACATGGTAGGTTGGCTCGTAATGAGACCCCCTATCCTCCATCTGCAAACAAAATTTTGTTGTTATTACACATTTTTATGATAAAAGGAGGGAGGCTCAGTACTCCTTTAGAGCAGGGATGGTGGAACAAGTTGAACATGTCAATGGAAAAATATACCCATAATCTCATTTATTATAGATAGAGAATATTATAACCAGGAAAGGTAGAACCAGCATGGTATTAAGATAATCAATCAATATCATGTTCAACAGAAAACAATGTAGTAAAGTAATATATAAATAATTGTGTCATTTTGAAAATAAACTATCATCAAGGAGTTGTCCTGTTAAAGATCATAACGTAAATCATATTAACTTACTCCAATAGAATCCATAATTATTGTCCTCATAAAAATAGTGTACTTCATGCCACGAAAGGAAATCAAAAAAATGTGGTTGAGATGAACTCGGAATAATCCCACAAGAGGAAGGAAGGGTTGCTCTCGAAAATACTCCCAAAGTGTTGTTTTTTTGAAGGAACAACAAAAACATTCAAAAAGAAAGTGGTGTTCTGTGTAGGGAACAACAAAGAAAATGCATACCAAAAAAAAAAAAATACACAGAAAAATGTGAAAATGCAAATGTCGTTCATTTGGGAAAAAGGACAGGAAAAACTAAAAGTGTCGTTCCTTTAGAAAATGAACAAAAAATTCAAGTGTCGTTCCTTTGGAAAAAAGAACAGCAAAAACTAAAAGTGTCGTTCCTTTAGAAAAGGAACAAAAAATGCAAGTGTCGTTCCTTTGGAAAAGGAACAACAAAAATCAAAAGTGCCGTTCCTTTGGAAAATGAACAAAAATGCAAGTGTCGTTCCTTTGGAAAAGGAACAACGAAAATCAAAAGTGTCGAAGTGTTATTGCTTCCGAAAAGGAACAGTAAAACATGAAAGTGCAGGAATGTTGTTCTATTCAAAAAGTAACAGCAAAATATGAAAGTGCAAAAGTGTTGTTCCATTTCGAAAAGGAACAACAAAACGTGAAAGTGCAGAAGTGTTGTTCCATTTCGAAATGGAACAACAGCTGTTCCATTTCGAAAAGGAACAGCAAAATGTGAAAGTGCAAGAGTGATGTTCCATTTTGAAAAGGAACAACAAAACATGAAAGTGCAAAAGTGCTGTTCCATTTCGAAAAAGAACAACAATTGTTCCATTTCGAAAAGGAACAACAAAATGTGAAAGTGCAAAAGTGTTGTTCCATTTCGAAAAGGAACAACAGCTGTTCCATTTCGAAAAGGAACAACAAAATAAACCGTGAGAAAGGAACAACAAAATGAATGGCTGAACCAAAAAGTGCTATTCCTTTGGAAAATAAATAGCAACACGAAAATGATGTCTCTTTGAAAAAAGGAACAGCAGGAACGACAAAAATGCACACAAATGATGTCCCGTCAGAAAAAGAACAGCAAAATGCACAATCATAAAATGCAAGCACGCAAAGAATGAATTAGATGTTCACTGCATTGATGCTGAGGATGACTTACACTTTGAATGAAGCAACACCTGAAACACAAAATATAAGAGAAATTAGAAAAGAAACAACAAAAGATAGTATGTAAATAAATAAAATAAGTTACAACAGCTATGATATTATGTAAAAAAATGATCTCTTTGAAAAATGTTTTGGCAACAAAGATATGACATGAATCTTCAAATGGAAATCAATTCTTCATTTGTTCTATTATGAATTCGTTGGGTAATGATTTCGATGAAACTCCCTTTGTTTCATAAGATTTCTTTCAAAAATTACTCGTCCATAAATTGACCTTCTTTATTTTCCCAAGACCTGCAAAAAAACAAGTGTCTACGTGCAATAAAACATTAAATCATGGAGAAAGAGAGGTGATCGGGCTCCCCTAATCCAAGAATTATGCAAAAAACAACAAGTAGTTACTCTGTATAGAAAATCCAAAGCGAAAATAACAGAGTAAAATTTATTTGTCACCTGCGGGAGAGCAGTGGTCGACCATACTAACCAGCAGTGTTTTAATCACAACTTCTTTGTTTTTCGTCTAAATTGAGTGATTCCAAAACCAGATGAGAGATAATTCAAATTTTTATCTCCAATAGTAACATGTTTTAGAAATTCAATGATATGATATGCGAATTTTAGTTAGAACAACCTGCATAACAGAGTCATTTTCGATTACCCAACTTAGACCAACAATTAATGTTTTAAGCATAGATTCTTCGTTTGATGTAGGATTCGAATGATTCAAATTGTAAATTAAAGTATATTAATTTATGTATCTCCAATAGAAACAGGGTTTTAAGAAAAGAATAATTGGTAGGTCAAATACTGTAAAGAACAGCCGGAAAGACAGAGTTTTAAGAGTGCTGATTTACGATAGACAATCAGTATTTTGATCATAACTTCCCCATACAATATAAAAAATGAGTGATTCCAATTGAATTTCTAACTATATTCATATGGAAATCTACCATAGAAACATTTTTTAAAAATTCATTCATTTATGCCTTCAAAGACTGACTGCCCCAACTCTGTTCCTGAGCTGCCCACTAGACACCCTGTAATTGTTTTGTTTCTAACATTTTCGTTTCAAATCCAAATTGAGTGATTCAAATTGTTTTAGAAAGTAGACATCAAGGGCTACGTAAGATAGAAACAGATTTTAAATATTCATTCATTTAGGGCTTGAAAAACTGACTGTCCCAACTCTGTTCCTGAGCTGCCCACTAGACACCCTGTCAATGTTTTGTTTCTAACTTTTTCGTTTCAAATCCAAATTGAATGATTCAAATTGGGTTAGAAAGTATACATCAAGGGATACCTAGGATAGAAACATGTTTTAAAAATATTCACTTTTGGTCCCTCAAAACATGACTGTCCCGACTGTTTTTCCAGAAATCTCATCAAGCCCACAAGCCAAAAAATGATATTCAAGCATTTTTTCATATTGATGATAAAAATGAATATAAGTGTTTGTCGAACTATTATTTCCATTATAATTCATCTACATACACAAATGAATTAAAAAAATTATCACCGATGTTGATTTGCATAGCATGTTGCAACAAAAACAACTAGGTTTACATGGAAAAACAAAATGCATTTATTTATTTCCTTATTTATTTTATTTTCTACACTAACCTATTTTGATTTGAAAAATGAATATGACTACGTATATGAGTACTTCCAGTGAATTCCATTTTCGAAGTAAATCTTCACGTATGCACATACCTAAATTTGAAAAATGCATGTTAATGGATATTAGGGTATGAGAAGCCAACTTCCCTTAAAAAAATGGTATAAAAAATTGTTGAAGCATAGAATGATGTTGCAAACAAATGGAGTGAAACCAATCTTCAATATATCCTTTACTTTTTTGATTTCGCATAGCCATCACATCATGAAGTTCTTGATCTTTTAAAATAGCTTGTTGATGCCTAGTAAAAGAAACCTCATTTTCTTCCATAGCTTCTACAATTTTTGCATTTGAAACATTCTGAATCTCATTGTAGGTTTTCTCTAATGGTGCATGGGAGATAGAATGGGTGGGAAGGGTGGGTAAATTTGGCAGTTCAACATTGTAAGCATGTTGTACTGGTTTATTGTGGAAAGGGTGTGGAATTAGTTGAGCAAGACATTGTGTATGGAATGGAGCATTTTGATGATGTGGTTGATTGGGTTGTGTGAATGAATATGATATGCAAGAAGGATGTTATGGAAGAGCTGGTGGAGAATATGGAGAATGTGCTTGTGCTACAAGATGAGGGAGAGTAGTCATGCAATCATCAGGTAAACCATGCCAAACTTGTAGAAAAGATTGGTGGTTATATTGAAATTGACATGGCTGCCCTAACACATTAATATTCCATAATGGATTATGCAAGTGAGAAAGTGGAGAGAGAGTGTTTTGAACCATACCTGTAGGCCATGATTTCCATGGTTTTAACCTTGTTGTAGCTTCCTTACCTCTTTGATATGCTACTTCCATCCTAGATAAGGAAGAGTGCGTATCTATGAGATGCTCCTTTCGGTCCTGAGGGTAAAACACTTCATCAAATTCTTCATTTTTATGAACCTGTAAAACATCCAATTTTTCATTTAGAGAGCTAATAAAATCAACTTTAAAATTTTCAAATAAAGCATTGATTTCAGCTCTTATGTCTCCTATTCTTGTAGCAAATTTGGAAAAGGAAAAAAAAAACATCTCTAGAATTCTTACCAGCCTTGGAGATTCCTCTTGAATACCTTATGCACAATTCACAAACATCATCATATGATAACTAAAAAACATCACCTTTTCCTATCAGATTTAAGGGTTCTAAAAATTTATCTTTGATTCCTTTAAGGAGTGTTTTTAAAATCTGTTTTTCCAAATGCTTATGTTTTGATTTTTGAAGGTCATAATGAAATCGATCTACATAGTCCTCCAAGCTTTCATCTTCCCCTTGTATCATACCGAAAATATCTTTATTGGATTTGCAATAGTCTTCGTACTTCTTCAAGAATATGTTCTTCATGTCCTCCCATAATTGGATGCAATTCCCACCTAGGCTCATGAACCATCAGAGAGCTGCTCCTTTTAGAGTAAGAGGAAACACTTTCAATCTTTAATCATTAGTACAATAACCATATCCTCTAGAAAGTATTTCAAACTCAAACAAAAATGTATGTGGATCTTCATTTGCTAAACCATGAAAATTTGGTAAAAATGGGGGAATTATGTGCATTTGTGCCACTCCTAGATCTTTGATAGGAAATTCAAAAGTAGAAATGTAAGACATTTCTTACCATAGTATAAGATGTTCTTCATGTGTTTCTTCGAGGCTCCTTCTTCAAATGTTGCTGTCAATCGGTTAGTGAAATGGGTGGTGCTTACATCACCACTTGCGTGAGATCATGTGATTCATTTTTAAAAAATTTATATCTTTTTCCTAATCATTCACATAGAAATTCAAACATCTATTTCTACCCTAGGTTCTTTAATAGTCCTGCTAGAAAGCGGACGGGGGAGCAGGGATTTTACATGCTCCGTACGCAGGTTCTTACCTTCCGTTTTTAAGATCCAACTCTTCCCTAGCAGGGACTCATCAGATTCACACTACTCTTTAGAAATGGCTACACTCTCCCCGGCAACGGTGCGAAAATGTGGAGCAATAAAAAGGGTCTTTTTAACACCTAATTACCTCACATTAATTGTCAACCGAGGGACGACTTTTTATTTCAAGAGTGTACTCAGTCTGAGGCGGCTATTTACTCAAGAGTAATGTTTAGTAGTACAGCGTTCAGAGAATACAAGGGTAGGCGGATGCTAAACTATGACTAAATTACTTCAAAAGGATAAAATCACACAAGGCAGCTTATCAGTCAAGGGTGCGGAAGCGATAACCCATCCCTCTAGAAACTGATGGAAAGGAAATTAGAGCATTGGACCATAGGTCTGGGAGCTAGGCAGCGACTGCTAAGGCTCACTACAGCCTTAGACCTTCTCTCACACCAAAGCAGCAAATACAAGTAAATGGAATGGTAGAAAGTAAAATAGAACAACAAATAGGAAATGGAACAGTAGTAAATGGAACAGCAATGAAAAGAACTAAATTTCGCGAGTCAAAATCAACTGATTCACACTTTGATATAACATTCTTTTCCCCTCAAGCAAACTAGATGGAATATACTTTATGGAACAACACTCATTGATAAATTATAGAACAGAAATAATCAACCATATATGCACGCCTCACATTAATATAGTAATCTGACAATTAAGGATAATACAACTATGTCTCCAAACAGAATATCATTACTTTCAGATTCCAATAATGGGGATTGCAAATGAATCAAATGACAGTAATACTCAATACAGGCGCTCTGTAACAGAAATAACTGGTTGCGACTAGAAGAATGCGATCAACCCTGAAAAGATTCAATTATACAATGCAGAGTCATTACGCAGATTTCCTGAGAAAAACCATAAATGCATTAATCGTAATAGAGCATAGCATAGCATATGAAAGGTATATATCAGATTACCGAGTAATAAAGATAAGCAAACCATGCAAAAATCAAGTTATAATGATACAAAATCAAGTGTAAATATATGATACACAACAGCAGCAGCGTACTCCACCAAAGGCTGGGCCCTTAGCCGCCAACGGATGCTGTTGGGTTACTTTAGAAGGAAAACAGTGAACAACAATGCCCAAACTATGTATTAAGCATTAAGTGGTGAAATCATTACAATAGTTGAAGCTTTGAGACTTACAGCATAAAACAATCCTTTCTTCCTCCTATCCTATCATGAATTCTTTATTCTAAATCTCTGATTCTAAATCCTCAATTCCATCATTTAAATCCCCAAAGTCATCTTGAAGTCATCCCCATCTCTGATCTCTGTTTTCATTTAAATAGAGAGATCAGAGAGAAGTTACAATAAAGATAAGTACAACATGATTTCTTTTACAAAATTGGATTGATTCTAACCATTTGATTAACAAGAAAATATATTTCCTTTCATCTCTCAACAAAAGCAAGACGAATTTGACTTTGCAGCTGAGATTTGGAGGACCGCCGCAACAACAAATCTGAGAAAATTGTGCTCAAAGAAGCCTGTGTTTCTCTCTGTACAAGCCGAATTTGGGCAAACCGTTCTTCAAAAGAGTTAATGGGGTCCGTTATGGACAAAACCCATGTTCCATATTTTCCAAATTCGTCTTCATTTGCTCAGAATCTCAACCGCAAAACTGTCACTTCTTATTCCAGCGAATTTCTGAGTTGGCAGATTTAATGGTCAAATCTTCAATCTAGAAATTATCTTGGAGGTTAAAAATGGTAAATAATGTTACAACTAATTTATTGAAACTATTATTGATAAAATCATTCATAATCATCAATTTATTAGAAAGAAAGGAGAATAAATAATATAAGAGCATAAATCATTATAAAATGGATTTATATGATAAATTATAACAAATGATATGATGAAGAATAGTGGAAATGGGTGGGATAAGTGTTCAAAAAGTGATAATAATAGTGGCATATTGATGGCCCAACATACCCCCACACTCAATATGTTGCATGTCCTCATGCAACGAAATTTGAATATATTGCATGTCCTCATGCAACCCAAAAAGAAAAACCCATGTGTTAACCAAGCAATAAAAAAATATGTTCATCTCAGCTCATGAAATGGATAGAACAAATGAATTATTCCTTAATTAATGAATATTCAATTTTAGCAATCTTGATGAAGGCATAACAATGAAGTTGCAGCAAAATATGATATAAATCACAACCTTCATTAACCATTTTCCCAAAAACTACAAACCCGATTTTGTTGAAATGTGGTAAGTAAATTTTTACTATATAAATGCTTCTACGATCCAAAAAATAAGATCGTTGTGATGCACAGATCATGAGATATAAACAAAATGGCTGTAGGTTAGAGTGCATGATTTACCAAATTTTATGAACCAATTTAACTTGAAATGATCTGGGTTTGTATATTTTAATAGTATGTCTGTGTTTCCTAGAGATCACAAGAATTGAGTTCATAGTTTTAAAAATATTATGGAAATCAATTTCTACACTGAAATTGTATGCCTTAAATGAGAAAGAAAATAGAAAAC
>APFE030459527.1:10333-42839 GCA_000404065.3 Pinus taeda | reverse complement strand
AGAGAATTTTTTTTCAAAAAGTTTCTGAAGCAACATAGGGCCAAAGGCTTTTGGGTCTCCTATCTCTTAACGCACTGGAGGCGGAGGGGGAGGAAAAAGCTTATGTCGATGATAGCTTTCGCTCCAGCCCAGATCCACTGCAAAGGATAAGGCTGCAGATCTGTAGAGAGGCCGTTGATCAAAAGAGTGGAAGAAGATATAAAGGAGCAGAGAATGCACCCTGACTCCTCGATCTTTATTAGTGATCATCACCATAATTTTAGACTCGTAAAACGGTAACAGGGTTGACCAAGTAAGACCAGGTTTACATTATTTCCAATGAAAACCCCATGGTTTCGGGAACTAGTTAAAAGTATTTTGTCCGAAAGGATCCAAATATTATTAAATTTTAATTATAAAATATAGTAATAATAATAATACAGTAGTGGTTATTAATTTTTTTTTAGTAATTATAAAAAAAAATTATTATGTTTTAAGTTTATTACTAATTATGAATATTTTTAATTTTAAAAATGGGAACTAATAAATATTTTTGTGAGTATTAATATAAAAGTCTTTATAGGTCTGTCTTAATTATATCAATAATTTTCTTTATTTTGTTATTTGTAGGGAATTGAATTTGGTGAGCCAATATCCATCATATCCAATCACATGACAAAAACCTAATTTTAATTTTATCTGATTATGTAGTTCTGTGCAACACCACAAATTATCTTTGAAGAATATTTTCATTACTATCAATATCTTACAAAGTGGCTTCTTCCTTGAATCTCCAAGGATTTAGTCAAGATATGGCCTCCTTATGTCAATTGAATTTTAGCAAGAGATGGTTATCATTGGTGTTTAAGGAAATTCTAGAAATCCTTTTTCCTTTCATGGTTTTTATCTAGTTCTTGTACATTACATACGTAGTCACACCCATATCATCTTTCTATAAGAATGATCCAATTAAGTGTATTTCCTTTAATTTGATGTCACCTGTTAAGAAAAGCCTCAAAGTTTGCTTGTCATTTTTTCTTACTTCTCTAGAGATGTGGAATCCCCAAACATTATAGCCGTATGAAACTAATACATGTCACAACTCTTTAAGGAAGAATTTCAAAGGTGTATTTTTCTTTCAATTTGTTTGGAGGCCATAATATTACTTCCCAGTGCATTTACCCATTTCCCAATAATATGCTAGTAAATGTTATGATGTAAGTTAAATTTGAGATGTTTGTGTGGCGGCATCATTTCCTTCAAAGTTGTCATATCATTTAAAAGATTAATCAGCATATGTGATCTTTCTAAATTTCTAATTTTTATCATTTATTTTTCTACTTCTAAAACTGATACTTGTACTAATGTAAGAATCCTTCCAAATTATTAATTACTTATCATGATCATGGCCTTTAATTATTATTTTCCCACTTCTAAAAGTGATACATGTACGAATGTGTGAATCCTTCATTCTTAGTTACTTGTTACGATCATGGTGGCACCTCAACATTATAATAATATAATGAAGTAATCATCTAAATTAAATAGGTAGTAAACACCAATAAGCATGATAAACATCAACAAATTCAAATTTTAAAACAAAAAATTTCTTCCTCAAAAAAAAGAAGATATAACAAATGTATGTAAACTTTATTAATAAAATATATTATCATCATAAAATTTTATTTATTTTATCTATAAATAAATAATCTAGTAGCTTTTAATTGGCACTTTTTGGAAAGTTTTCACGTTTGAAGTGTTGAATCCATATAATGGAAAAACCAGTTTCAACAACACAATTCAGGATTTTGCCACGATTTGTTTTTATCAATTTTTGACTAGAAATCCACCAAAAACTAATACTTAAAACTACTCACATTAAAAATAATAATTATCAATATTTAATAAAGTGAATTTTGATTTATTAAATTTTAAACCATCTTTTTAAATTATTTAATTTATTTTAAATCCTGTATTATATTATAA
This sequence comes from Pinus taeda, assembly GCA_000404065.3. NCBI lineage: Eukaryota > Viridiplantae > Streptophyta > Pinopsida > Pinales > Pinaceae > Pinus > Pinus taeda. Next base: position 40,874 of record APFE030459527.1, on the reverse strand, counting down.
TTATTATTAACTATTATACTATCCCAGATTATTATGTTTTAATTATTATTAACTATTAATGTTAATTTATTTATTAATAACCAATCCTAAAGAAATGATTGCACTGCGATCCCAATACATACCCCAAATACCCAAATCTAGAGAAAACCCTTTGTTCAATAGTGGAAATGGTAAAATAGAAACGGAATACGCACGAGGATAAGGATGATTATTCCAAAAAAGAAACCGCAAGGTTTTGGTCAATTAATTAACGTAATTTCTTTCTTGGCCGAGAAGATCCAGTAAAACCGTCCAATAATTATTAAATTTAATTTTAAAACACCGAATTATTATTATTTTATTTTATATATTAATTTAATATTTTATTAAATTTAATTATAATTTAAATCATTATTAATAAAGTAGTGGTGGTTAATTTTTAGTAAGATTATTTTTTATTTATTAAATTTGAAGCCGAACATTTGTTTTATTTTTAATTTTAATCGTTTATTCTAAGTTGAATTAACAAGTGTGAATATTTTTAACTTTTAAATTTGGGATTAATAATTTTTTTCGGCTATTATTTTAAAATTTATTTGGAAATTAAAATTTAATGTCGAGTTGCTTTTTCATAATAATTTAACTAAAATTATTTTTATTTATTTTTATTTGGATTGATAACTTCCTTGTATTATTTTTATTTTTTTAAGGGAACTCATTTTCTCTTTTTTGGGGAGAGAGAGGGTTAATACAAAAATATTCATAAGCATGTCTTCATTACATCAATATTGCTTACCATCATATCACTTGCAGGGAATTGAAGTTGGCTGGAGATATAAAATCCATTCTACCTAACCACATGACAAAACCCTATATGACCACCTCTTAGTAATATTTTAATTCTATTTGATCCTCTAATTCTTTACAAGACACTAATTAATCTTTAATTTAAATGAACAATATTTTTATTAATCTCAATATTGTACAAAGTGACTTTTTCCTTGAATCCCTAATGGTTTAGTCAAGATTTGTAATCTTTATGCCAATAGAGGTTTATGAAGAGGTGGGAAGAGGTGTTTCTTAGTAGAGCTTAAGGTAATGTTAAGATGTTTTTTTTTTCTTTCATGGTTTTTATCTTGCTCTTGTACATTAGATAGTTAGTAATACTTATGTCATCAATGGAGAAAGATGCATTTTCCATAGGAGCATCTAATGCAATGTATTTTCTTTAATTTTAACTTTATATGTTCAGAAAAGCATTAGAATTTGCTTAATATTTCTCCATAATTCCCCAAGCCCCATAATCATATAGTGATAAGTCTCAACGAAAAGTTACATTTTATCCCACTCTCAAAGGTCTATTTTTTTCTCTATCCTTTTTCACGCAAGGGTAATCATTCCACCCAATTTCTTGGTAATAAAGTTAAAGATAATATTATGATGTATATTATTTCTTAGATAGTTATATGATGTCACTTTCTCCATGGTTTTGTTGTCATTTAGAAAATTAACATAAATTACAATGGTCAATATTTTAATATTAACATTTATTCTTCTCATTGTAAAAGTGATACTTGTACTAATGTATAAATCATGACGACACCTCAAAATTTTTTATTATTTATCTGAATCATAAGGACACCTCAAAATGATTGAAGAATCTATAAAATAGAAAAGGTTATATAGGAGACGAGAATGGGGGATGGATGCAAAGTATAGCTTGTCTCCTTAATCTTGATCAGTCATTATGACAATCACGGTTGCACAGAAAAAGTCTCTCTGTCTCTCTCTCTCAGGCGCGTCGCTGAAAGGAATACGTCCTAGGGCAAAGAGGATGCAGAAAAAGGACAACAAGTCATCTTTGACCAACATTGACCAGTGTTAACCTTTCAAGAAGTGTGGATTGGGTTTTGTTACCTCTCCTAGGTAGGTCACAATTTTTGGCACAAAAATCGAGGTGATCTGACCTTTGGTTTGATCGGTATTGACTGCCCTAGTTTAGGGTTGCAGTCGACTTCAAAAATCTGCACTTTGACTGAATATTTTAGGCTATTGTACAGTTTTTTCTTTATGTTGTTTAGGGACAAGTTGAGCAGAGATTGACCAAGTATTTTAGAGGTCTGTTTCAGCTAGTTTGAACAAGTTTGACTTTGCTGACCTAGGGTTTGTTGTTGCTGATATAAAATTATAGAATGTAGATTTTGTATTTTTTCTCTCTGTTGAACTCTTGAAGATAAAAGAAGATTTGATCAAATGGTTTCCCCAATTTGGGGTTTGTCCCTGGCCAGCTGCCACATCTTGTGTCTCTTGTCTTGGCCTATTTTCGGTCGATCATTTAATGTTCTATCTACACTTTACTTAATGTAAATGTGATTGCTAATATGTGGCTAATAAAATGAAAAATAAGTAAATTGATTTAAGGATAGAACATACCATAATTTAACATTTTGTCATTCACTTGTCCAATCATTATCTATCTGATAGGATTGTATTGTTTAGTCCCTTAAGGGGTTGCATAGTGTCTAGTGGTAGAGGACTGTGTAGTTCCTAGAGGCAAGGCCATCAATAAATGCTAGATTATTACAGGAGTTGGCTTGTGTTGAAAAGTGAGTTTAATTTTCATCAGGAGTTGTGCAACTGTCATTGACAAGACTCAATCATCATCAAAGCAACCTAATTAAGACATCACATAAGAATTTCATAAAGGAATAAGTCATTGTAATCACGAGGAATAATTGATGACATTGAAAATAATATTTCTTTTAGATAAAAGTTAGGCTAAAAAATTGAATCATACGAAATATTTTGGAGGGGTTTTCTAGCAACCATTATAACAATTGTCTAAAAATCCAACAAATATTTCTTGGAATTGGAATTACAATTTTAAGTTGTCTAGGCTATGCAGTCCAAGTAACCATGAAATTTTCAAAGATCTGAAACCATTTATGCATTAAAAAATGCAATATATTGAATTGTGTAGATCCACCTTAATGAGAGATCTATCAAGGGCCCAAATGGATCAAACATCTTATGGTGTAAGTCTTTCTTCAATTTTTACATCCTTAAAAAATTTGCATGTTAATCAATCCCTCTAGGTTATTATTAGATCCATGATTAAGATAAATTTATGTTAGTCATTATATCCTATAGTTCTATGGATAAACTCTTACCACTTGTAAGATTTAATAATAACTAATAATGTAACTAAAATATTTTTTTAATACATTCATCATAACTATTTCTTTCACAATACATAAGATGTACAATTTTCTTAATATTATCCTCATAACAAAAACTATTCATTACTTTTACATGCAAATCGTTATCAATGAGCTTGTAACATACATCTCCAAACCTTCTTATGCTTAATTTTCTTGTGACAATAAAGGTTCCTTTATAAGAAATTGGATTATGATTCTTGTGGAGATTCTTGCATAAATTGTATTGAATTTGGTTATGACTATGTGGAAATGCTTTGATGAAACTATTTATTTTGGTCATGTCGAAGTAGATAACCAAAAATTTATGACAAAGATTTCTTATGAGATTTTAAAAATATTTATATAAATCCAAATCAAATAACTTTTATAACATTTGTCCCTATTTGTTAATTATATTTCCAAAATATTCTTAAATCTACAATCGAATTACATCCAAATATTCACTCCAAAAACTCTTTTGGCTCTTCATTTTATAGCCTTGATGATATTGAGCATCGATGATTACACTATACTCTATATTGGAGAAGCACTATATACAAAGTATTGTGTGTACTTCCTCAAGAAAGGAATCTGAAATCCACTCTATATTGGACAAACACTATACACAAAGTACTGTGTTTACATACTAAAGAAATGAATTTGAAATTTATATTAAGTGTCGAATGGAAATTTGATGACAACTATTTATTTTTTGTGTGTGTCCTTCTATGTTTTAAGTAGATTTGTGAGTATTCGTTTTTTTTGTTATAAGCAAATCTTGTATAACAATTGAGAGCTACACTTATGGTAGTCACCTTTAAAAGAAGAAAGAATAATAACTCAATAGTGAGGCTCTATAGAACTAAAAATATATAGCGATTCAAGTAATTCTTGAAAAGCACAACTAAGTAAAAGTGACTCTCTGAATACAATATTTTCTCAATTAGAGAAGAAGAACACGTAAAAATAAAAATATAATGAATGAGATTTTATTTGACATGAAGACTTCATTTGCAGCTAAACACTATAGAGTAATATCAAACATATGTTAAACTCTTAGGTAATGTCTATCTTAAAAATATGTAATTATATAACCTGTTTTTTGCATATTTGTATGCCATTTTAAGCAATGTTGATTATGTATAATTGTTTATTTCACATATAAATCTATCAATGCCTAAATGGGAAATAATTTTTCTAAACCTTAGGAATGTAATCTAGGATCACTGATACCTCTTTCACTTTCAAGTTGTGAAGGTTCTTTCTTGGGAGATAATGGTTGGGGAGAAATCAACTGTTGTTATTGAAGGTACACATATACAATAAATTCTTATTTTTAATAAAAATGAATGGGGAGCACTTTCACGATTCTATAGTTGTTGTTAAAAAGGTAAATAATTTATGAAATGCATATCAAAAATTTGGATCTAAAGCATGACACTACAATATTTCTACATATTATCTCATGTTTATTCAACTTTGATTGAGTGAGTGTTTGTATGTAAATTAGTTATTAGTAAACTACTCCTTAATATTGTTTATGATGGGAAACCTAAATTAAAATTAAAATCAATAGTTTGAAATGTCAAAATTTTTGCTTAATGTAAAATACTTTTAGAAAGAAAATAAATGTTTCATAGAACTTCAAATTCTAGTCCTGTAGTAGCCTTAATTATATTGAGAACTAATCATTGTAGCATAGACATTGTTTTTGAAAATAGTGTACATGAACCTGGAATAATGTTTACATTAGAATGTAGGAAAATTTTGTTTGTTACTCTTTAAACACTTGAAGAGATTTTCTCAACCATTTTCTCATGTCTTAAAAGTTGACGGATCACATAACCATTGTTTATGTGCCTTGTAATTTGTTTTTCTGAAAACATACAAATTGATATTTGAGTAACCATGTCTATTCCTCCATCTATTCTTCTTGTTTGTATGAGAGCCCATATATACTTAACTCTAACTCCCTGAAAAAGCCCAATAAGATGGAAGAGATGACAGCAATTGTAAAGATATGATACACAACAACAGCAGCGTACTCCACCAGAGGCTGGGCCCTTAGCTGCCAGCGGACGCTGCTGTGTTACTTCAGAAGGAAAAGAGTGAATAGCAACGCCCAAATTATGTATTAATCATTAAATGGTGAAATCATTACAATAGTTGAAGCTTTGAGACTTACAACATAAAACAATCATTTCTTCCTCCTATCCTATCATGAATTCTTGATTCTAAATCTATGATTCTAAATCCTCAATTCCATCATTCAAATCCCCAAAGTCATCCTGAAGTCATCCCCATCTCTAATCTCTGTTTTCATTTAAATAGAGAGATAAGAGAGAAGTTACAATAAAGATAAGTACAACATGATTTCTTTTACAAAATTGGATCGATTCTAACCTTTTGATTAACAAGAAAATATATTTCCTTTCATCTCTCAACAAAAGCAAGACGAATTTGACTTTGCAGCTGAGATTTGGAGGACGGCCGCAACAGCAAATCTCAGAAAATTGTGCTCAAAGAACCCTGTGTTTCTCTTTGTACAAGCCAAATTTGGGCAAAACATTCTTTAAAAAAGTTAATTGGGCCCGTTCTGGACAAAACCCATGTTCCAAATTTTCCAAATTTGTCTTCATTTTCTCAGAATCGTAACCGTAAAACTGTCACTTCTTATTCCAACGAATTTCTGAGTTGGCAGATTTAATGGTCAAATCTTCAATCTAGAAATTATCTTGGAGGTTAAAAATGGTAAAATAATGTTACAACTAATTTATTGAAACTATCATTGATAAAATCATTCATAATCATCAATTTATTAGAAATAAAGTAGAATAAATAATATAAGAGCATAAATAATCATAAAATGGACTTATATGATAAATTATAACAAATGATATAATGAAGAATAGTGGAAATGGGTGGCTAGGCTAGGCTACTTCTCATTGGGATTACATAATGCATAGCTGGAGGGGGCCAATGACTACGCATTGCATAACTTTAGTTGACAAGGAGGTAGATTGTTGCTTGGGATTCCACAATGGATAGTGGGAGGAGCCAACAAGCCTTAAGGATGCTACAATTTAATGAAGGAGAGAGGAAATATTTATATCTAGAACTGAAGAAGAGGCAGGTGTATATTTACCTCTAAATGAGTTAGATCAATAATTAGTATCAACCATAAAATATCATGTGAAGGAAAGAACATGCATGCATAAAATATCTTGAGAGACTAAAAAAACACTTTTACAAGGTAGTAATAGTAAAAATGGCAGTAAAAACAAGAAGAAACAAGAAGAGCAATTGTTGCAAACAAAAAAGTGACAAAAGCGATGGGAAAAGCAGTAAAAGGTGACAATTTAGAAAATTACCGGTAAAAGCATTGCAAACCAAATCCAAATCTCCTTGAACTCATGAGCATAGTGAGAGATCCAATATTGAATGTGAAAGTGAGATCTAAAAGCCTCTATTGTATATATTTTCCCCCATAGTATTAGGGTTAGGGTTTATGACACACATGCTTAAAATTAAGGACAAAGTGGCACTTGTCCATAGATAAAAAAATAGAAACTTGTGCCACAAGTTCAAAGAGAAATGTATACTCCCTATTTTATAGGAATGTGCAATATACTTATTTTGGGAGACTACATAGTCCGCTGGCAAAAAGGACTGTCAAATTTCTAGTGACAAAGGATTGGGTAGTTCACTGGCTAAGTGGATTATGCAATTTTGTTTCTCAGTGAAGGAAGTTAAAATTGGCAAATAGGGCCAAACTCCATGTGGGTCACCTTATTTATGGCTGCTGATATTTTTCCTAGATTCCCCTCATCGAGACGTGCAGGATTGATCTAAAGATCATCTAATTTCTGATAAGTATTTATGAAGATATGAATTTATTTTGATTATGGACAAATTGTCAAGCCGACCAACAACTTATGTAGGCTCAGAAGCCCCACAGTCATGTCTATTCAACCTCAACATTTTGCATATAAATACAAGGAGCATTCTCCTCATTTGGACACTTCACTCTCACACACATCTCTCTCTCTCTCATGCGCAGAAAGAGTCTTTCTCTCTCTCTCAAGTGTGTGGCTGAAAGGAAGATGTCCTAGGGAAAAGAGAACATAGAAAAAGGATAGAAAGTCATATTTTACCAGTGTTGACCAGCGTTGACCTTTCAAGAAGTGCAGATTAGATGTGGTTACCTCTCTTAGGCAAGTCACAATTTTGGCACAAAAATCGAGGTGATCTAACCTCTAGTTTTACTAGTATTGATTGCCCTAGTTTAGGGCTGTAGTTGACTTTAGAAATATGCACTTTGACCAAACATTTGAGGCTATTCTAGGGTTGTTTCTTCAGGTTGTTCAAGGAAAAGTTGACCAGAAATTGACCAAGTATTTTAGAGGTCAATTTCAGCTAGTTTGAACAAGTTTGACTTTGTTTATCTAGGGTTTGTTGTCACTGATATAAAATTACAGAATCCAGATTTTGTATTATTTCTCTCTGCTGAACTATTGAAGATAAAAGAAGATTTGATTAAAGGGTTTCCCCAATTTGTGGTTTGTCCTTGGCTAGCTGCCACATCTTGTGCCTATTGTCTTGGCTTTTTTTTTGAACATTTAATTTTCTATCTCCACTTTACTTAATGTATATGTGATTGCTAATCTGTGGCTAATAAAAAGAAAAATAAGTAAATTTATTTAAGCATAGAACATACCATAATTTAACATGGTATCAAAGTTGAGGTGAAGAAAAAGCCCAAGCAAGAGAAAGAGTAATCACCAAAAAGAAGGATTGGCAGATAGTCTTAAAACATGGGGTCCTCAACACACCTCACGGATGGAAGATGTCTCTCAATCTAACATTAGAAGAGTAGGAAGTATTGGACCATGTGAGAGGTATATTTATTGAGCCTCCATCAAATGCATCTGCTACTACTAGGAAGAAATGGACCAAGGGAGAAGTCGAAGCAGGGAAGATCATCGGAGACTCTATAGGCAAATGCTTGGCGGCCTATTTTTCTGAGCTAAACACCTCCAAGGAAATCTACGATAGACGAGTGAGTTTATTTAAAGTTAGTGATGTAAATCAAGTCTTGTTTCTTAGAAATAGGCTGAAGGAAATTAAAATGGGCAAAGATGAAAGTATGCAAGCATATTTCTTAAGGACCACCAGGATCAAGAATCATCTCGTATTTATTGGGGAAGTAATTCCTGAGAGGGAATGACACTCACAACTCTTGAAGTACTACAATCTGAATGGTATATATTTAGGACTACTCTTCTCAACAATGATGTAATTCCTACATTTGAGGAATTAATGGCAAGATGCATTCAAGAAGAAATAACGATGGAAGAGCAAGAAATTCCCATACTTAAAGGTCATCCCGCTGCTTTTTATTCTCATGTGAAAATAAGAAACAATTCTGGGGCTAAATTCAAAGGAAAGGCTAGACCAAAGGGTGGAAGAAAAGGATGATGTTATAATTGCAATAAAACAGGCAACTATGTAAGGGAGTGCCCTAATAAAAGGTACCCACACCAGGACGATGATCAAAATCCCTCTCAAGGCAATCAAAGGAATGGCAGGTCAAATGGAAAAGGAAAAAGAAGTGTCGGAAATCAATGAAGTGGACAACCATTCAAGAAGGTAAGAAATTATAGGTATGAATCTAACACCGTTAACAATAAGCAAGATGAATATTATTTACCAACAGCCTATCTACCTCTGCTCCCCCAGACTCACTAGGAAATTGGCTTATTGATAGTGGTGCCTCAAGGCAATTCATTGGTTACAAAGAAGCTCTCTATAATCTGATAGAGAAGGAAACCAACCTTGAAATTGTTCTTGGAGATAATTCAAAATATCCATTCAAAGGCGTTGGAAATGTCACTCTTCAATTGAATTAGGGTAGTAAAATCCACCTACAAGATGTATTGTATGTACTTGATCTCAAAAAGAAACTGGTGTCCATTTTGACTATGGAAGACAAAGGCTACAAGGTAGCCTTCAGCGATGGTATGGTACGTGTGTGGAAAAAGAATATTAAAGATGGCTTCATTCTTGGGTTTTGAGTTGATTCATTATATGAGGTCGGAGGAAGTCCATTAGGTGTCATGTCCTGTAACACATCTCTTTAGTCCAAACTATGGCATCAGAGGTTTTCTTACCTTCATTATAAAGGTCTACCCAATTTGAAACAAATGGTGACAAGGATGCTCGAATTCCGAGAAGAAAAGGAAGGTGTATGTCCCGGATGTGCCAAACAAAAGCTTAAAAGGGGACCATTCCCCTCAAGCCAAAGCAAGACCTCCGATATACTATAGTTGGTTCACTCAGACATATCTGGTATGATGTCTATGAACTCCTTGGGATGATATTCATATCACCTCACTTTTATAGAAGATTATTCTCCCAAGACTTGGATATACTTCTTGAAAAATTAAGGATGAAGTGTTCTCCTGGTTTCGACACTTCAAAGACTTGATCGAGAATCAAACTGAGAAGAAGATCAAGTCCTTAAGGACCGATAATGGAATTGAATATGAATCCAACGAGTTTCATGACGATTTCAATGAGGCTAGCATTAAGAGGGAGACTACTACACTATATACTCCTGAGAAGAATGGTGTCGCGGAAGGGAAGAAGCGTATGATTGTGGAAGTTGTCTGTGCTATGCTCCATGACCAGAGACTTCTGAAGTTTTTATGGGTCGAAGCTGCAAACACCGCCGTATATGTACAAAACTGATGCCCTCATCAAGCATTGGGTTACAAGACTCGCGAAGAGTTGTTTACTCGTAAGAAATATTTGCACTTGTTTAGGAGGGTATAGACTATAACGAAATATTTGCACTTATTTCCCAATATATCACCATCCGCTCAATCATAGCCCTTGCTACTTCACAAGGATGGAACCTACATCAGCTGGATGTTAAGACTGCATTCTTACATGGTTCAATCAAACAGAAGGTGTATGTGGAGAAACCCGAAGGATTTGATATTTATGATCAAGAATCTCATCTGTGTAGGTTGAAGAAGGCTCTTTATGCGCTAAAGCAAGCACCCCAAGCATGGTATGAGAGAACGGATAGCTACTTGATGAAGCTAGGATTCACTAGAGGTGAAGCCGACCCTAACCTTTACTTTAAGGTTATAGATGTCAAGCCTTTCATAATGGTGCTTTATGTTGACAAGCTCTTTCTAACATGTGTAGACCCTCTCATTCATGAATGTAAGAGGGAGCTAGCTTATGAGTTCGAGATGAAAGACCTAAGACTCATGCACTACTTCCTAGGATAGGAAGTCTGGCAGAAACCAGGGGAGATTTTCCTATCTCAAGGAAAATATGTGGTGAAGATATTGGAAATATTTGGCATGGTGGATTGCAAACCCGTAACTACCCCAATGGAGATTGACTTCAAGAAGTTAAGCGGTAGTGCTGCCCGACTTGTTTTACGAAATGCTACCGAGTATCGTCAACTCATCGGAGCATTAATATTCTTGGTGAACCCTCATCCAGATATACGATTTACAGTCAACACATTGAGTCAACATATGGTTTAGCCTCACCACTTACATTGGATTGGTGCCAAGAACCTGTTGAGGTATCTTCGTGGCATAATCACTCATGGGTTGAGATACACTGCCAAAGATGTGAGACTATTTGGGTATACTGATGCTGATTCATCTGGCACTGTGGTGGACTGAAAGAGCACTTTGCGGTGTTGTTTGTCTTTTGGATCTACCTCGACTGGATGAGTAGGAAGCAGAATTCCACGGCTTTAAGCACCATGGAGGCAGGGTATATTATTGCTAGCATGGACTCCTGTGAGGCAATCTGGTTACGAAAGCTCTTCAGTGAGCTATTTGGATTTACATTGGATACCGTCATGGTTCTATGTAACAACCAGAGTGGGATCCGTTTATCAGAAATGCCATATTTCATGATCGCTCCAAATATATCGATATCAAGTACCACTATATTCGAGATATGGTGCACTGAGGACCAATAAGGCTCCAACATATTGATACAGATGAACAAGTCACTGACATTCTGAAAAAGCCACTAGGAAAGGTCAAATTCCTGACTTTTTGAGAACGACTTGGTCATTCAGAGACCCTCTTATGAGAGTTGATTATGATGTATTGAGCTTTGGGAGCTTGAGAGGGGCGCGGGGTACTTCTTGTAGTGACATGTAACCACAGGGTGACTCACCATCCCTTGGTGGTGCTCTATGTACAAGGTAAAGGTTCAACCTTCCCCTGTGACACCCCGTGGTGACTGTGGAATAGGATGACTAGTACTCCTTCGAGCCAAGATGATTCGCCCCCCATGGCGACTTTCGAGCAGGATGATTAGTTCGCTTGTAGGATATGATAATTATTTCTCCATGGCATCCATTGGAAAGGATGATTTGTTCTCCTGTGGACAGGATGATTAGTTCTCCTATTGAGGCATCCTACCCATGCAGTTTGGGAATCATGGGAAGTACCTCTCATCTAATCAATGAGTAGGGAAATGAGGATAGGGACCATAGCAGTTCCATCGATGGACGCATTATTGTATCTACCGTACTCCCTATGCTAGGATGACCTCCATTTATCTAGGATCAATGATACTAATCTGGGATCAGTGAGAGTGGTACACACTCTGAGACTGACTTTGGGTCAGTGCAAGATGGTATGATACATCCTTGATCATTTCTTCTTCTTCATAGTTCAAGCAGAGCAGAGTAGAGTGGGGTCAAGCTATATAGGACAATACATTTGATGGATGGATAGCAGTGACGGTCTGACAGATTGCAGATGAAGTTCTCCCTAGTTGAGAGGGAGTATTAAAATTGGAAGCTAGGGCCAAACTCCATGTGGGTCACCTTATTTATGGTTGTTGATATTTTTCCTAGATTCCCCTCGAGAGTTGTAGGATTGATCTAAAGATCATCTGATTCCGATAAGTATTTATGAAGATATGAATTTATTTTGATTATGGACAAATTGTCAAGTTGGCCAGCATCTTATGTAAGATCAGAAGCCCAACAGTCATGTCTATTCAACCTCAACATTTTGCATATCAATGCAAGGAGCATTCTCCCATTTGGACACTTCACTCTCACACACATCTCTATCTCTCTCCTATATAGAAAGAGTCTCTCTCCCTCTCTCAGTCCTGTGGCTAAAAGGAAGATGTCCTAGGGAAAAGAGGACACAGAAAAAGGACACTAAGTCATCTTTGACTAGCACTGACCTTTCAAGAAGTGCAGATTGGGTGTGGTTACCTCTTCTAGGCAAGTCGCAATTTTTGGCACAAAAATCGAGGTGATCTGAGCTCTAGTTTGAATGGTATTGACTGCACTAGTTTAGGGTTGCAGTCGACTTTAGAAATCCGTGCTTTCACTGAATTTTTGAGGCTATTTTAGGGTTGTTTCTTTAGGTTGTTCAAGTACAAGTTGACCAGAGATTGACCAAGTATTTTAGAGGTCAATTTCAGCTAGTTTGAACAAGTTTGATTTTACTAATCTAGGGGTTGTTGTTGTTGATATAAAATTACAGAAGGCCTATTTGTATTATTTCTCTCTGCTGAACTATTGAAGATAAAAGAAGATTTGATCGAAGGGTTTCCCCAATTTGGGGTGTGTCCCTAGCTAGCTACCACATCTTGTGTCTCTTCTCTTGGCTTGTTTTCGATTGATCATTTAATGTTCTATCTGCACTTTACTTAATGTATATGTGATTGCTAATTTGTGGCTAATAAAATGAAAAATAAGTAAATTTCTCTAAGCATAGAACATACCATAATTTAACATTTTGTCATTCACTTGTTCAATTGTTGTCTGTCTGATACGATTGTGTTGTTTAGTCCCTTAAGGGGTTGCACAGTGTCAAGTGGTAGAGGAATGTGTAGTTCCTAGAGGCAAGGCCATCAATAAATGCTAGATTATTACAGGAGTTGGCTTGTGTTGAAAAGGGAGTTTAATTTTCATGAGGAGTTGTGCAACTACCATTGACAAGACTCAATCATCATCAAAACAACCTAATTAAGACATCACATAAGAATTTCATAAAAGAATAAGTCATTGTAATCACGAGGAATAATTGATGACATTGAAAATAATATTTCTTATAGATAAAAGTTAGTCTCCAAAATTGAATCATAGGAAAAATTTTGGAGGGGTTTTCTAGCAGCCATTATAACAACTATCTGAAAATCCAGCAAACATTTCTTGGAATTCGAATTACAATTTTAAGTTGTCTAAGCTATGCAATCTAGGTAACGATGAAATTTTCAAATATTTGAAACCATTTATGCATTAAAAAATGCAATATATTGAATTGTGTAGATCCACCTTAATGAGAGATCTATCAAGGGCCCAAATGGATTAAACCTCTTATTGTGTAAGTCTTTCTTCAATTTTTACATCCTTAAAAAATTTGTGTCTTAATCAATCCCTCTAGGTTCTTATTAGATCCATGATTAATATAAATTTATGTTAGTCATTATTTCCTATAGTTCTATGGATAAACTATTACCACTTGTAAAATTTAATAATAACTAATAATGTAACTAAAATATTTTTTTAATACATTCGTCATAACTATTTCTTGCACAATACATAAGATGTACAATTTTCTTAATATTATCCTCATAACAAAAACTATTCACTACTTTTGCATGCAAATTGTTATGAATGAGCTTGTAACATACATCTCCAAACCTTCTTATGCTTAATTTTCTTGTCACAATAAAGGTTCCTTTATAAGAAATCAGAATATGATTCTTGTGGAGATTCTTCCATAAGTTGTATTGAATTTGGTTATGTCCACGTGGAAATGCTTTGATGAAACTATTTATTTTGGTCATGTCGAAGTAAATATCCAAAAATTTATGACAAAGATTTCTTATGAGATTTTTAAAATATTTATAAATCCAAATCAAACAACTTTTATAACATTTGTCCCTATGTGTTAATTATATTTCCAAAATATTCTTAAATCTACAATCGAATTACATCCAAATATTCACTTCAAATTTTATTTTTGGCTCTTCCTTTTATAGCCTTGATGATATTGAGCATGGATTATTACACTATACTCTATATTGGACAAGAACTATATACAAAGTACTGTGTGTACTTACTCATGAAAGGAAGTTGAAATATACTCTATATTGAACAAACACTATACACAAATTACTGTGTCCACTTACTGAAGAAAGGAATTTGAAATTCATATTAAGTGTCAAATGGAAATTTGATGACGGCTATTTATTTTTTGTGTCGGTCCTTTTATGTTTTAAGTAGATTTGTGAGTATTAATTTTTTTTGTTATAAGCAAATCCTGTATAACAATTGAGAGCTACACTTATGGTAGTCACCTTTAAAAGAAGAAAGAATAATAACTCAATAGTGAGGCTCTATAGAACTAAAAATATATAGCGATTCAAGTAATTCTTGAAAAGCACGACTAAGTAAGAGTGACTCTCCGAATACAATGTTTTCTCAATTAGAGAAGAACAACACGTAAAAATAAAAATATAATGAATGAGATTTTATTTTACATCAAGACTTCATTTGCAGCTAAACACTATAGAGTAATATCAAACATATGTTAAACCCTTAAGTGATCTCTATCTTAAAAATATGTAATTATATAACCTAATTTTTGCATATTTGTATGCCATTTTCAGCAAGGATGGTTATGTATAATTGTTTATTTCGCATATACAAATATCAAATGGGAAATCATTATTCTAAACCTTAAGAATGCAATCTAGGATCACCCATACCTCTTTCACTTAAAAGTTGTGAAGGTTTTTACTCGAGATATAATTGCTGGAGAGAAATGAACTACTGTTATTGAAGGTACACATATACAATAAATTCCTATTTTTAATAAAAATGACTAGGGAGCACTTTAGGGATTCTGTAATTGTTGTTAATAGGTAAATAATTTATGAAATGTATATCAACAATGTGGATCTAAAGCATGACAGTACAATAGTTCTACATATTATCTCGCATTTATGCAACTTTGATTGAGTGAGTCTTTGTATGTAAATTAGTTATTAGTAAACTACTCCTTATTGTTGTTTATGATGGGCACCCCAAATAGTTAAAATTAAAATCTATAGTTTGAAATTTCAAAATTTTTGTTTAACATCAAATACTTTTAGAAAGGAAAAAAATGTTCCATAGAACTTCAAATTCTAGTCCTCTAGTAGCCTTAATGATATTGAGAACCGATCATTGTAACGTAGACATTGTTTTTGAAAAATAGTGTAGATGAACCTGGAATAATGCTTACATTAGAATGTAGGAAAATTTTGTTTGTTACTGTGTAAAGTCTTTTGAGAGATTTTCTCAACCATATTCTCATGTCTTAAAGACTATAAGATCGCATAACCACTATTTATGTGCCTTGTAATTTGTTTTTGGGAAAACATACTAATTGATATTTGAGTAAGCATGTCTATTCGTCCATCTGTTTCTCTTCTTTTTATGAGAGCCCATATAGACTTTACTCTAACTCCCTCGAGAGGGCTCAAGAAAAGGCCCAATAAGATGGAAGAGATGCCAAATTTTATTCTTTTGTATACAAATTAGTGCAGAGTTGTGTCAGAGTGATTTTCATGGATCTGTACGTCTATTTTGTCTTTTTCTTTTATGTGTCGAAGGAGGTAAACTTAACAAAGTTTATAAATGGGAGTACGTTTCTAAAGCCTCAGAACAATCCATAAATAAAAATAGAGAAACTTGTGCCACACGTTCAAAGAGAAATGCATACTTCCTATTTTCTAGGGCTATGCAATTTACTTATTGTGGGAGACTATGCAGTCCACTAGGAGAAAGGACTGTGAAATTCATAGTGACAAAGGATTGGGTAGTTCACTCGCTAAGTGGAATATGCAGTTTTGGCTGTCATTGGGTAGTTCACTCGCTAAGTGGATTATGCAGATTTGGCTGTCAGTGAAGGATTGTGTCGTTCACTTGGTCAATCATTGTCTATTTGATAGGATTGTGCTGTTCAGTCCCTAAGGGGTTTCACAGTGTCTACTTCCTTTCATAGATATGGGTCCCTCTGCGGGATGTGCACTCCATTCAATATGAGATCCTTATTCCAAACAGAATATGTGGCCCAACCATGCCGGGTGAAAATGGACGGCTATTATGTCGAAAATCTGTCACTCTGAATCTCTTTGTGCACGTTTCAAACAAACAACCCTAAAACATGGTCATACAGAGTCTGCAGTACTAAATCCAAACATTAATATTTTCACCGCCATACAGAGGAATAAATTATCTCAAAATAAATAAATTTACTTATGGTGGGCATAGAAATTCAAGAACCATAATAATTTTAACTTTCAAACCATTAAATTATCTCAAAATAACCATATCAAAACTGGTTTAAAAACTGATTCAAAACTGCTTAAAACAACCATATCAAAACTGTTTTAAACAAGTCAATGGTATAATGTTTCATTCATAGCTTGCGGTTTAAGAAACTAATGCTTTGCCATTACATTCGGCCAATGAATGTCGAGCTGTGAATGTATTAGCTGTTGCTATTGTTTTTTTTTTAAATCTAGAAACACAAGGAAAATTTTGGAGCGGTTTTGTAGCAGCCATTATAACAACTGCCTGAACATCCAACAAATATTTCTTGGAATTAAAATTACAATTTTAAGGTAAGAAGGGTACGCAATCCAAGTAACCAAGAAATTTTTAAGGATTTGATACCATATAAGCATTAAAAAATGCAATATATTGAGTTGCGTAGATCCACCTTAAGCAGAGATTTATCCAGGAACCAAACTGATCAAACCTCTTATGGTGCAAGTCTTTCTTAATTTTTACATCCTTGCAAAATTTTTGCATCTTAATCAATCCCTCTACGTTCTTTTGTTACTCATGGTCATGGTGTACGTTTTCTGTGGAAATGGTGGCCGCCTGATTCAATGGTACGTAGAAATGCTCTCAAAGCCCCTCACAGAGACTTTCAGGCGATGAATGTCGAGCCGTGAATGTATTAGCTGCTGCTATTGCTAGCTGCTGAAACTCTTGGGCAGGAGGGGCACATCGCAATCCTGGCTTTCAGTTTCTCCACCTCTATGTGCAGTTCTCTGTTCTCGTTTGTAAGTGCCTCATTATCTCTCCTCATAACCTCGCAGTCCACTGCGGTTTGCTTCAGCTTCGACCTAAAAACAAATTCATAAAATTTTGATTAACTTATAACAAAAAAATGTCAATAAAATAGTCTTCAGAACAGAAATCTGTGAATAAAATAGGATCTCCATTGGATGAAAACTTTTCCGAATTATAATTTGCTGGAATTTTAATTTCCAAGTCACACTGCAACTTTCTAGGCCAAATTATGTACCTGTTAATTCCAAAGAGAGAATTTGGAAGATTGATGTTGACATGCAAAAACCAATGAATGAATAAAGGACAAGGACAGGAGGTAACCTTGCTCGTCTATTCTGAAACCACACGTCAACTTGACGAGTACGGAGATTTAGCTGGTGCGCCAACTCTACCTTTTGCACCTGCGCAACCAGAAACAATGATAGAGCACGAAGAAGTCACCGCACCCGAAATCATGAAACGATAGAGCACCAACATGTAAGTGAATACTGTGAATACTGTGAGGTTCGGGTGCCCTGTTAGTTTGGAAACTTTCTTCCAGGAGAGCACACTGCTCTGTGGACAGTCTAAGCTTCTTCCTGGAACCACCCTCCTCTTCTGCGCGTCGGCCATTACTCAACTCCTCGGCACTACGAAGAGTCAAAATGTTTGCATCTGCAACCAGATGGAGCGGAGTCCTCGGTTCTCCGGCTGATCTCTTGCTACTTCCTTCAGAGAGCCCTAGACGTAATTGCAGAGGAGGCCCATTCACATTTGAGAGCCCTAGACGTAATTGCAGAGGAGGCCCATTCACATTTGAGAGCCCCAGGCTTAGAGAAAGCCCTTCACTGCTATCCTCATCCATATCCCTATGTGTCGTTATGGTTTCAAAAGAGTGGAAAGGGATATAAAGGAGCAGAGAATGCGCCCCGACTCCTCAATCTATGCAGTTGTCTATAATGAGACTTTTTGAAAGCTTTTCTGGCGGATTTTTTTGGTCAAAATCCGGCAGCAATTTATTAGAATCCCAAGTTTATAGCTATTTTCTGCACAATTAAAGGATCCCAGGGGTTTTTCAGGGTGCTTAATCCAAATATGCAGTTAAAAAACCATTTTAACTGCTAAAAATCAAGATTTAACCTCATTTCTTCTGCCAGATTCCGTCACCGGAATCTCCAAAAAGTCGCATTATAGACAACTCCAATCTTTATTAGTGATCATCACCATAATTTTAAACTCGTAAAACGGTAATAGGGTTGACCAAGTAAGACCAGGTTTACATTATTTCCAATGAAAAACCCATGGTTTCGTGAACCAGTTAAAACGATTTTGTCCGAAGGGATCCAAATATTATTAAATTTTAATTTATAAATATAGTAATAATACAGTAGTGGCTATTAATTTTTTGTAATTATAAAAAAATTATTAATGTTTTAAGTTTATTACTAATTATGAATATTTTTAATTTTAAAAATGGTAACTAATAATTTTTTTTGAGTATTTAATATAAAAATATTTATAGTCCTGTCTTTATTATATCAATAATTTTCTTTATTTTGTTATTGGTAGGTTATTAAATTTGGTGAGCCAATATCCATCATACCCAATTACACTATAAAACCTTAATTTTAATTTTATTTAATCATGTAGTTCTTTGCGACACCTCAAATTATCTTTGAACAATATTTACATTACTATCAATATCTTACAAAGTGGCTTCTTTCTTAAATCTCCAAGGATTTAGTCAAGATATGGCCTCCTTATGTCAATTGAATTTTAGCAAAAGATGGTTCTCAGTGGTGTTTAAGGAAATTCTAGAAATCCATTTTCTTTTCATGGTTTTTATCTAGTTCTTGTACATTAAATACGTAGTCACACCCATATCATCTTTCTATAAGAATGATCCAATTAAGTGTATTTCCTTTAATTTGATGTCACCTGTTAAGAAAAGCCTCAAAATTTGCTTGTCATTTTTTCTTATTTCTCTAGAGATGTAGAATCCCCAAACATCATCGCCGTATGAAACTAATACATGTCACGACTCTTAAAGAAGAGTTTCAAAGGTGTATTTTTCTTTTAATTGTTTTGGAGGCCATAATATTACTTCCCAGTGCATTTACCCATTTCCCAATAATATGATGGTAAATGTTATGATGTAAGTTAAATTTGAGATATTTGTGTGGCGGCATCGTTTCCTTCAAAGTTGTCATATGATTTTAAAAATTAATCATCATATGTGATCTTTCTAAATTTTTAATTTTTATCATTTATTTTTCTATTTCTAAAACTGATACTTGTACTAATGTACGAATCCTTCCAAATTATTAAGTACTTATCATGATCATGGCCTTTAATTATTAATTTTCCACTTCTAAAAGTGATACATGTACGAATGTGTGAATCCTTCATTCTTAGTTACTTGTTACAGGGCGACACCTCAACATTATAACAATATAATGAAGTAATCATCTAAATTAAATAGGTAGTAAACACCAATAAGCATGATAAACATCAACACATTCAAATTTTAAAACAAAAAAATTATTCCTCAAAAAAAAGAGAGAAGATATAACAAATGTATGTAAACTTTGTTAATAAAATATATTATCATCATAAAAATTTATTTATTTTATCTATAAATAAATAATCTAATAGCTTTTAATTGGCACTTTTTGGAAAGTTTTCACGTTTGAAGTGTTGAATCCATATAATGGAAAAACCAGTTTCAACAACACAGTTTAGGATTTTGCCACGATTTGTTTTTATCAATTTTTGACTAGAAATCCACCAAAAACTAATACTTAAAACTATTCGCATTAAAAATAATAATTATCAATATTTAATAAAGTGAATTTTGATTTATTAAATTTATACCCTCTTTTTAAATTAATTTATTTTATCCTGTATTATATTATAATTATTATTAACTATTATACTATCCCAGATTATTATGTTTTTTATTATTATTAACTATTAATGTTAATTTATTTATTAATAACCAATCCTAAAGAAAGGATTGCACTGCGATCCCAATACATACCCCAAATACCCAAATCTAGAGAAAACCCTTTGTCCAATAGTGGAAATGGTAAAATAGAAACGGAATACGCACGAGGATAGGGATGATTATTCCAAAAAAGAAACCGCATTGGTCAATTAATTAACGTAATTTCTTTCTTGGCCCAGAAGATCCAGTAAAATCGTCCAATAATTATTAAATTTCATTTTAAAACACCGAATTATTATTATTTTATTTTATATATTAATTTAATATTTTATTAAATTTAATTATAATTTAAATCATTATTAATAAAGTAGTGGTGGTTAATTTTTAGTAAGATTATTTTTTATTTATTAAATTTGAAGCCGAACATTTGTTTTATTTTTAATTTTAATCGTTTATTCTAAGTTGAATTAACAAGTGTTGAATATTTTTTAACTTTTAAATTGGGGATTGATAATTTTTTTCGGCTATTATTTTAAAAATTATTTGGAAATTAAAATTTAATGTCGAGTTGCTTTTTCATAACAATTTAACTAAAATTATTTTTATTTATTTTTATTTGGATTAGTAACTTCTTCGTATTATTTTTATTTTTTATTGCTTACCATCATATCACTTGCAGGGAATTGAAGTTGGCGGGAGATATAAAATCCATTCTACCTAACCACATGACAAAACCCTATATGACCACCTCTTAGTAATATTTTAATTCTATTTGATCCTCTAATTCTTTACAAGACACTAATTGATCTTTAATTTAAATAAACAATATTTTTATGAATTTCAATATTGTACAAAGTGACTTTTTCCTTGAATCCCTAATGGTTTAGTCAAGATTTGACATCTTTATGCCAATAGAGGTTTAGGAAGAGGTGGGAAGAGGTGTTTCTTAGTAGAGCTTAAGGTAATGTTAAGATGTTTTTTTTTTTCTTTCATGGTTTTTATCTTTCTCTTGTACATTAGATAGTTAGTAATACTTATCTCATCAATGGAGAAATATGCATTTTCCGTAGGAGCATCTAATGCAATGTATTTTCTTTAATTTTAACTTTATATGTTCAGAAAAGCATTAGAATTTGCTTAATATTTCTCCATAATTCCCCAAGCCCCATAATCATATAGTGATAAGTCTCAACGAAAAGTTACATTTTATCCCACTCTCAAAGGTCTATTTTTTTCTCTATCCTTTTCCACGCAATGGTAATCATTCCACCCAATTTCTTGGTAATAAAGTTAAAGATAATATTATGATGTATATTATCTCTTAGATAGTTATATGATGTCACTTTCTCCATGGTTTTGTTGTCATTTAGAAAATAAACATAAATTATAATGGTCAATATTTTAATATTAACATTTATTCTTCTCATTGTATAAGTGATACTTGTACTAATGTATAAATCATGACGACACCTCAAATTTTTTTATTATTTATCTGAATCATAAGGACGCCTCAAAATGATTGAAGAATCTATAAAATAGAAAAGGCTATATAGGAGTGGAGAATGGGGGATGGATGCAAAGTATAGCCTGTCTCTTTAATCTTGATCAGTCATTATGACAATCATGGTTGCACAGAAAGAGTCTCTCTGTCTCTCTCTCTCAAGCGCGTGGCTGAAAGGAATACGTCCTAGGGCAAAGAGGATGCAGAAAAAGGACATCAAGCCATCTTTGACCAACATTGACCAGTGTTAACCTTTCAAGAAGTGTGGATTGGGTGTGGTTACCTCTCCTAGGTAGGTCACAATTTTTTGCACAAAAATATAGGTGATCTGACCTTTGGTTTGATCGGTATTGACTGCCCTAGTTTAGGACTGCAGTCGACTTCAGAAATCTGCACTTTGACTGAATATTTTAGGCTGTTGTACGGTTTTTTCTTTATGTTGTTCAGGGACAAGTTGAGCAGAGATTGACCAAGTATTTTAGAGCTCTGTTTCAGCTAGTTTGAACAAGTTTGACTTTGCTGACCTAGGGTTTGCTGTCGCTGATATAAAATTATAGAATGTAGATTTTGTATTTTTTCTCTCTGTTAAACTATTGAAGATAAAAGAAGATTTGATCAAATGGTTTCCCCAATTTGGGATTTGTCCCTAGCCAGCTGCCACATCTTGTGTCTCTTGTCTTGGCCTATTTTCGGTTGATCATTTAATGTTCTATCTACACTTTACTTAATGTATATATGATTGCTAATCTGTGGCTAATAAAATGAAAAATAAGTAAATTGCTTTAAGCATAGAACATACCATAATTTAACATTTTGTCATTGACTTGTCCAATCATTATCTATCTGATTGGATTGTGTTGTTTAGTCCCTTAAGTGGTTGCACAGTGTCTTGTGGTAGAGGACTGTGTAGTTCCTAGAGGCAAGGCCATCAATAAATGCTAGATTATTACAGAAGTTGGCTTGTGTTGAAAAGTGAGTTTAATTTTTATCATGAGTTGTGCAACTGTCATTGACAAGACTCAATCATCATCAAAGCAACCTAATTAAGACATCACATAAGAATTTCATAAAGGAATAAGTCATTGTAATCACGAGGAATAATTGATGACATTGAAAATAATATTTCTTATAGATAAAAGTTCGGCTAAAAAATTGAATCATAGGAAATATTTTGGAGGGGTTTTCTAGCAGCCATTATAACAATTGTCTGAAAATCCAACAAATATTTCTTGGAATTGGAATTACAATTTTAAATTGTCTAGGCTATGCAGTCCAAGTAACCATGAAGTTTTCAAATATCTGAAACCATTTATGCATTAAAAAATGCAATATATTGAATTGTGTAGATCCACCTTAATGAGAGATCTATCAAGGGCCCAAATGGATCAAACCTCTCATGGTGTAAGTCTTTCTTCAATTTTTACATACTTAAAAAATTTGCATCTTAATCAATCCCTCTAGGTTCTTATTAGATCCATGATTAAGATAAATTTATGCTAGTCATTATATCCTATAGTTCTATGGATAAACTATTACCACTTGTAAGATTTAATAATAACTAATAATGTAACTAAAACATTTTTTTAATACATTCATCATAACTATTTCTTTCACAATACATAAGATGTACAATTTTCTTAATATTATCCTCATAACAAAAACTATTCATTACTTTTACATGCAAATCGTTATCAGTGAGCTTGTAACATACATCTCCAAACCTTCCTATGCTTAATTTTCTTGTGACAATAAAGGTTCCTTTATAAGAAATTGGATTATGATTCTTGTGGAGATTCTTCCATAAATTGTATTGAATTTGGTTATGACTATGTGGAAATGCTTTGATGGAACTATTTACTTTGGTCATGTCGAAGTAGATAGCCAAAAATTTATGACAAAGATTTCTTATGAGATTTTAAAAATATTTATATAAATCCAAATCAAATAACTTTTATAACATTTGTCCCTATTTTTTAATTATATTTCCAAAATATTCTTAAATCTACAATCGAATTACATCCAAATATTCACTCCAAAAATTCTTTTGGCTCTTCATTTTATAGCCTTGATGATATTGAGCATCGATGATTACACTATACTCTATATTGGAGAAGCACTATATACAAAGTACTGTGTGTACTTACTCAAGAAATGAATCTGAAATACACTCTATATTGGACAAACACTATACACAAAGTACTGTGTTTACACACTAAAGAAAGGAATTTGAAATTTATATTAAGTGTCGAATGGAAATTTGATGACGACTATTTATTTTTTGTGTGTGTCCTTCTATGTTTTAAGTAGATTTGTGAGTATTCATTTTTTTTTGTTATAAGCAAATCTTGTATAACAATTGAGAGCTACACTTATGGTAGTCACCTTTAAAAGAAGAAAGAATAATAACTCAATAGTGAGGCTCTATAGAACTAAAAATATATAGCGATTCAAGTAATTCTTGAAAAGCACAACTAAGTAAAAGTGACTCTCCGAATACAATGTTTTCTAAATTAGAGAAGAAGAACACGTAAAAATAAAAATATGATGAATGAGATTTTATTTTACATCAAGACTTCATTTGCAGCTAAAAGCTATAGAGTAATATCAAATATATGTTAAACTCTTAGGTAATGTCTATCTTAAAAATATGTAATTATATAACCTGTTTTTCGCATATTTGTATGCCATTTTAAGCAAGGTTGATTATGTATAATTGTTTATTTCACATATAAATCTATCAATGCCTAAATGGGAAATAATTTTTCTAAACCTTAGGAATGTAATCTAGGATCACCCATACCTCTTTCACTTTCAAGTTGTGAAGGTTCTTGCCTGGGAGATAATGGTTGGGTAGAAATCAACTGTTGTTATTGAAGGTGCACATATACAATAAATTCTTATTTTTAATAAAAATGAATAGGGAGCACTTTCATGATTCTATATTTGTTGTTAAAAAGGTAAATAATTTATGAAATGCATATCAACAATGTGGATCTAAAGCATGAGACTACAATATTTCTACATATTATCTCATGTTTATACAACCTTGATTGGGTGAGTGTTTGTATGTAAATTAGTTATTAGTAAACTACTCCTTAATATTGTTTATGATGGGCACCCTAAATTAAAATTAAAATCAATAGTTTGAAATGTCAAAATTTTTGCTTAATGTCAAATACTTTTAGAAAGAAAAAAAATGTTTCATAGAACTTCAAATTCTAGCCCTGTAGTAGCCTTAATTATATTGAGAACTAATCATTGTAGCATAGACATTGTTTTTGAAAATAGTGTACATGAACCTGGAATAATGTTTACATTAGAATGTAGGAAAATTTTGTTTGTTACTCTTTAAAGACTTTTAAGATATTTTCTCAACCATTTTCTCATGTCTTAAAAGTTGTCGGATCACATAACCACTGTTTATGTGCCTTGCAATTTGTTTTTGTGAAAACATACTAATTGATATTTCAGTAACCATGTCTATTCCTCCATCTATTCTTCTTGTTTCTATGAGAGCCCATATATACTTAACTCTAACTCCCTGAAAAGGCCCAATAAGATGGAAGAGATGCCAAATTTTATTTTTTGTCTTCAAATTAGTGTAGAGTTGTGTTGGAGTGATTTGCATGGATCTGTATGTTTGTTTTGTCTTTTTCTTTTATGTGCTGAAGGAAGTAAACTCAACAAAGCTTATTTAGGGAACAATGGGAATACGTTTCCAAAGCCTGAGAACAATCCATAGATAAAAAAATAGAAACTTGTGCCACATGTTCAAAGAGAAATGCATACTTCCTATTTTCTAGGGCTATGCAATTTACTTATTGTGGGAGACTATGTCGTCCACTGGCAGAAAGGACTGTGACATTCCTCAATAATATTGTAATTATTATTAACTATTATACAATCCCAAATTATTATGTTTTAATTATTATTAACTATTAATGTTAATTTATTTATTAATACACAATCCTAAGGAAATGATTGCACTGTGATCTCGATACATAGCCCAAATACCCAAATCTAGAGAAAACCCTTTGTTCAATAGTTGAAATGGTAAAATAGAAAAGGAATACGCACGAGGATATGGATGGTTGACCACGTACGCCAAGATATGAAGTCATGGGAAACACTAGTTAGCTCTACCAGATCAATTCAACAATCAATCATAAAGAAAAAGACACTGACTCAGGTGAGACGTTGCAGAATATTGGGAAGCAAGTGTATAGATTACGATTTATAATTGTGCAGTGCACAGTCTGAGAGGAGATTGTGCGGTCTTGACTGGAAAGCGATGGATAGAGGGGTAGATCCATGCAATGCACAATATCAATTGGTAGAAGAGTAGGAGGATTGCGCATTTCATAGTATCTGTGGCTAGGCTAGGATACTTCTCATTGGGATTACATAACGCATAGCTGGAGGGGGCCAATGACTATGCATTGCATAACTTTAGTTGACAGGGAGGTAGATTGTTGCTTGGGATTCCACAATGGATAGTGGGAGGAGCCAACAAGCTTTAAGGATGCTACAATTTAATGAAGGAGAGAGGAAATATTTATATCTAGAACTGAAGAAGAGGCAGGTGTATATTTACCTCTGAATGAGTTAGATCAATAATTAGTATCAACCATAAAATATCATGTGAAGGGAAGAACATGCGTGCATAAAATGTCTTGAGAGACTAAAACAACACTTTTACAAGGTAGTAATAGTAAAAATTGCAGTAACTACAAGAAGAAAAAGGAAGAGCAATGGTTGCAAACAAAAAAGCGACAAAAGCGATGGGAAAAGCAGTAAAAGGTGACAATTTAGAAACTTACCCGTAAAAGCATTGCAAACCAAATCCAAATCTCCTTGAACTCATGAAGATAGTGAGAGATCCAATATTGAATGTGAAAGTGAGATCTAAAAGCCTATATTGTATATATTTTCCCCCATAGTATTAGGGTTAGGGTTTATGACACACATGCTTAAAATTAAGGACACAGTGGCACTTGTTCATAGATAAAAAAATAGAAACTCGTGCCACAAGTTCAAAGAGAAATGTATACTCCCTATTTTATAGGGATGTGCAATATACT
This sequence comes from Pinus taeda, assembly GCA_000404065.3. Classification (NCBI taxonomy): domain Eukaryota; kingdom Viridiplantae; phylum Streptophyta; class Pinopsida; order Pinales; family Pinaceae; genus Pinus; species Pinus taeda. Next base: position 14,044 of record APFE030459527.1, on the reverse strand, counting down.
TATTGTGGGAGACTACATAGTCCACTAGCAAAAAGGACTGTGAAATTTCTAGTGACAAAGGATTGGGTAGTTCACTGGCTAAGTGGATTATGCAATTTTGTCTCTCAGTGAAGGAAGTTAAAATTGGCAAATAGGGCCAAACTCCATGTGGGTAACCTTATTTATGGCTGCTGATATTTTTCCAAGATTCCCTTCATCGAGACGTGCATGATTGATCTAAAGATCATCCAATTTCTGATAAGTATTTATGAAGATATGAATTTATTTTGATTATGGACAAATTGTCAAGTCGACCAGTAACTTATGTAGGCTTAGAAGGCCCACAGTCATGTCTATTCAACCTCAACATTTTGCATATAAATACAAGGAGCATTCTCCTCATTTGAACACTTCACTCTCACACACATCTCTCTCTCTCTCATGTGCAGAAAGAGTCTTTCTCTCTCTCTGAAACGTGTGGCTGAAAGGAAGATGTCCTAGGGCAAAGAGGACATAGAAAAAGGATAGAAAGTCATATTTTACCAGTGTTGACCAGCGTTGACCTTTCAAGAAGTGCAGATTGGGTGTGGTTACCTCTCTTAGGCAAGTCGCAATTTTTGGCACAAAAATCGAGGTGATATAACCTCTGGTTTGATTAGTATTGATTGCCCTAGTTTAGGGTTGCAGTTGACTTTAGAAATATGCACTTTGACCAAACATTTGAGGCTATTCTAGGGTTGTTTCTCCAGCTTGTTCAAGGACAAGTTGACCAGAAATTGACCAAGCATTTTAGAGGTCAATTTCAGCTAGTTTGAACAAGTTTGACTTTGTTTATCTAGGGTTTGTTGTCGCTGATATAACATTACAGAATCCATATTTTGTATTATTTATCTCTGCTAAACTATTGAAGATAAAAGAAGTTTTGATCAAAGGGTTTCTCCAATTTGTGGTTTGTCCTTGGCTAGCTGCCACATCTTATGTCTGTTGTCTTGGCTTTTTTTTTTTAACATTTAATTTTCTATCTGCACTTTACTTAATCTATATGTGATTGCTAATCTGTGGCTAATAAAAAGAAAAATACTATTGTCTTGGCTTTTTTTTTTTAACATTTAATTTTCTATCTGCACTTTACTTAATCTATATGTGATTGCTAATCTGTGGCTAATAAAAAGAAAAATAAGTAAATTTCTTTAAGCATAGAATGTACCATAATTTAACATGGTATCAGAGTTGAGGTGAAGACAAAGCCCAAGCAAGAGCAAGAGCAATCACCAAAGAGAAGGATTGGTAGATAGTCTTAAAACATGGGGTCCTCAACACACCTCCGTGTTGAAGAAAAACTCCGTGAGAATTCTGACTATCACAGATGGAAGATGTCTCTCAATCTAACATTAGAAGAGTAGGAAGTATTGGACCATGTGAGAGGTAGAATAATTGAGCCTCCATCAAATGCATCCGCTACTACTAGGAACAAATGGACCAAGGGAGAATTCAAAGCAAGAAAGATCATCCGAGACTCTATCGACAAATGCTTGGTGCCCTATTTTTCTGAGCTAAACACCGCCAAGGAAATCTACGATAGACTGGTGAGTTTATTTAAAGTTAATGATGTAAATCAAGTCTTGTTTCTTAGAAATAGGCTAAAGGAAATTAAAAAGGGCAAAGATGAAAGTATGCAGGCATATTTCTTAAGGACCACCAGGATCAAGAATGATCTCCTATCTATTGTGGAAGTAATTCCTTATAGGGAAATGACACTCACAACTCTTGAAGTACTACAATCTGAATGGTATATATTTAGGACTACTCTTCTCAACAATGATGTAATTACTACATTTGAGGAATTAATGACAAGATGCATTCAATAAGAAATAAGGATGGAAGAGCAAGAAATTCCCATACTTAAAGGTCATCCCGCTGCTTTTTCTTCTCATGCGAAAAGAAGAAACAATTCCGGGGCTAAATTCAAAGGAAAGGCTAGACTAAAGGGTGGAAGAAAAGGATGATGTTACAATTGCAATAAAACAGGCGACTATGTAAGGGAGTGCCCTAATAAAAGGTACCCACATTAGGACGATGATCAAAATCCCTCTCAAGGCAATCAAAGGAATGGCAGGTCAAATGGAAAAGGCAAAAGAAGTGTTGGAAATCAAGGAAGAGGACAACCATTCAAGAAGGCAAGAAATTATAGGTATGAATCTAACACCGTTAACAATAAGCAAGATGAATATTATTTACCAACAACCTATCTACCTCTGCTCCCCCAGACTCAATGGGAAATTGGCTTATTGATAGTGGTGCCTCAAGGGAACTCACTGGTTACAAAGAAGCTCTCTATAATCTGATAGAGAAGGAAACTAACCTTGAAATTGTTCTTGGAGATGATTCAAAATATCCATTCAAAGGCATTGGAAATGTCACTCTTCAATTGAATTAGGGTAGTAAAATCCACCTACAAGATATATTGTATGTACTTGATCTCAAAAATAAACTGGTGTCCATTTTGACTATGGAAGACAAAGGCTACAAGGTAGCCTTCAGTGATGGTAAGGTACGTGTGTGGAAAAAGAATATTAAGGATGGCTTCACTCTTAGGTTTTGAGTTGATTCATTATATGAGGTCGTAGAAAGTCCACTAGGTGTCATGTCTTGTGACACATCTCTTCAGTCCAAACTATGGCATCAGAGGTTTTCTTACGTTCATTATAAAGCTCTACCTGATGTGAAACAAATGGTGACAAGGATGCCCAAATACCGAGAAGAAAAGGAAGGTGTATGTCCGGGATGTGCCAAAGGAAAGCTTAAAATGGGACCATTCCCCTCAAGCCAAAGCAAGACCTCTGATATACTGTAGTTGGTTCACTTAGACATATCTAGTATGATGTCTATGAACTCCTTGGGATGATATTCATATCACCTCACTTTTACAGAATATTATTCTCCCAAGACTTGGATATACTTCTTGGAAAATTAAGGATGAAGTGGTCTCCTGGTTTTGACACTTCAAAGACTTGATCGAGAATCAAACCCAGAAGAAGATCAAGTCCTTAATGACTAATAATGGAATTGAATATGAATCCAATGAGTTTCATGACAATTTCAATGAGGCTAGCATTAAGAGGGAGACTACTACACCATATACTCCTGAGAAGAATGGTGTCGCGGAAAGGAAGAACTGTATGATTGTGGAAGTTGTCTGTGCTATGCTCCATGATCAGAGACTTCTGAAGTTTTTATGGGTCGAAGCTGCAAACAGCGCCGTATATGTACAAAATTGATGCCCTCATCAAGCATTGGGTTACAAGACTCCCGAAGAGTTGTTTACTCGGAAGAAATATTTGCACTTATTTAGAAGGGTATAGACTATGACGAAATATTTGCACTTATTTCCCAATATATCACCATCCACTCAATCATAGCCCTTGCTACTTCGCAAGGATGGAACCTACATCAGATGGATGTCAAGACTGCATTCTTACATGGTTCAATCAAACATGAGGTCTATGTTGGAGAGGTAAATCCCCTCTACGGATAGAGGCGATCCCTACTAGCCCAAAGGGGGTCTAGCAACAATCAAACAATGCTACACTGCAGGTTCCTAGTTGTAATTAAGAAGTGGGTAAAAGAAACCTACTTGGATTCCAGCGCTACGTTTGTCGAAGAGATGATCCTCTCGCTCCTTCGCTCCAGCCGATCACAGTCCTCCACTATCCTCGCGGACGGACACCTGCA
>APFE030459526.1:0-48422 GCA_000404065.3 Pinus taeda | reverse complement strand
GAGAACTTCAACCTAAAAAAGGGAAGTATCAGCCTGTGATGGTTTAAGGATGACCAACAACTCTGGAATGCTTAATGCAATTCCTGGAACTCTTCCAAAACTGGCAAGAAGCTGGAGTCTTCTGCTAGAAGAAGTGTTCTCAATTGTGTTCCTGGAATTCTTCCAAAACTGGCAAGAAGCTGAAGTCTTTTGCTAGAGGAAGTGTCCCAGATTGCCAACTGAAGGCATGTTCACGGGCATATTTGTCGCTAGCTACAACTCTGAAACTGGTGTGGCAGGTTGTGGCTCAGATTCGCTTGATGTGACTTTGAAGCTTGTAGATGACCATCATTTCCCCCCCTGTCAGATACAAGGTGAGATGATGGAGAAAACTCAACTGCAAGACCTTTCAATACTCTAGAACAAGTTCTGATATTTGTTTGGAATATCTTCTTGGTTGTTGATGCCCATTGCCAAGAAGCGATCCATACTAGATGAATCTTTGTTCTTGCAGGATATTTGTTTCTGAAGCATCTGTGTCAAGAATGACTGGTTTTATGACAGTGCTTACATGGATGAAGATCAAAAACAGTGATCTTTCAAATGGCCAACTCGGTCACAATGTTGGTATTTCACAATCTGTTGTTGTTGTTGTTGTGGAAGAGGGGCAGAGTCTGGAACAGCTGGAGGTGAACTGTCATGAGGAGCAGGTGAACTATCATGAATAAATCCAACACTCTGAAACTGAAAGGGCTTGGCATAATCTGGAATATGAAAGGACAAGTTCTTGTCATATCCGAGACCAGTTTTGTGCTTGTTGTGGACAAGTTGTTCCCAAGGTCTAATGATGGGCTTGGGAAGTGCAGACTGAGTTTTTGCATCTGCATGTACAACTACTGCATTATTAACTTGCTGTTGATGAGTGGTTGTCTCAATGTTCTGAACAAAAACAAGTTCAGAATGATGTCTATTTTGATGTAGCTCTTCTTGCTATAGCTGTGATTCAAGCTGCAAAAAATCAATCTTTTTCTTTGCATTTTGTAGACAGACCTGAATATATGTGAGTGAAACTTTGCTGACTTTTAATGTATCATGAGTAGTAGACGACATTAGAGTTTTGAGGAACTCTAATACTTCACTGATTCTAGCCATTTTTTCTTCAATGTCAGATTTACACCTTACAACTACTATTCAGTGCAGAAAAGTAATACCTACTCACAGTACACAGCAATATCCTTTATCCATGTGTAGCGAATGATCAGAGTTCAACCAGCAAGCACTGATTACAATCCATTACATGAAAATAAGGGTTTACTCATGACGAGCATTATGTTCTGACAAAACAACCGACAAAACTTTTCTCCATAAAATACTACAATCAGCCCACCAAACTCTTTATGCAGCAGTTGAAGCAAGGAATTAATGCACTATAATGAATTTTAAATACAAAGCCATACTGGGGCAGCAGCAACTGCAAACTTGCTTGAATCCTTCAAATACTCCTTCACTTTCTCGGCCAGTGGAAAAGAGTAGTCAAGTTCAATAGCGACTGTAACCATTCATGATAACATGTGGAACAGCTACAATTGTGGGATTATAGGTTCCCAGAGAAATAATCTCATAATCTTATGTGGAACAATGCAGATATATAAACCAAGTCAACATTGCAATTTCAAGGGTTTCATAGTAGCACATGCATATGAACATGCATCTCGGCCTATGCTCAATCAGTACCTCAATGTCTGGCAAATTTCTACCACTGGCAATCTCAATTAATACGTGGATGCTTACCTTTCAATTCTTGGCAAATTCACATTTTATCATTTGAATGCGGAAGCTTATCAAACACCTGTTCACATATTTCATGGTTCATGAAAACTCAATAAAGATCAATCACTGTATGTGAAGTTTCCTTCATCCTCATTCAATCAATCCCATCAACTTCGAATGCTCTCATAATTCAGATCCATTACCACAATTATATTTACATATGCTGGATTCAATCAAAAGCTTGGCATTTCACTCACTCTAGGCCATCTGCCAAGCCCGGATAAGGAATGATCGCAGTGTTTAAAACCCAAAACACTCGCTAAATTTAGCACGGCGTGAGGATCGACCGTCAGATTGCAATTATGTGGAGAGCGATACTTACAATATAATAAAAATGATGTCAAACCACAAGGAGCCAGCAACAGGGTCGAATCAGACAGGTGGTACCTTGTTGATATGGCAGCAATACACTCTTCTTGCCGCCTTTGCATTCATCTGGCAACACAAATCCAAGAAAACAAAGAGAAAGCCAAGGATATCACTAAACACCGCCCATGCAAATGTGAGAAAGGTTCAGAGACATTATACCATCTATATGTAAGAGAGCGAGGAAGATTTTAAATCCCCCTAGGCAGTAGAAATGCAATCAGTTTTTATAAGGTCTCAGAACCTCACACTAAAGGGTCTTGAGCTAGCGATTCTTTCTAAGTTTAGATCTTTGAAGCACATACCCATTTGGAAGACCGAACAGCCTGAAGTGATTCGTGGAAGTAATAAGTTGAAGATTTATAGAATATACCCTGTTGGTCTAACTCAGCGACAAGCATTATATACATGGAAGTTTCATAATATGGAAGTTTCATAATGATGAAGATTTTAAAAGCTTTGTACAGAAAAATCCTTGTGCTAAATTTGAAGTCATTTTTGTGTAAGCCTGGATAACAGATCAAATATGTCCAGCTAATTGTTTCAAATCCAAGTTAAGCAGAAGCCAGAAAGGTTTTATTGCAACTAACACCTGATTCTGCATCCGGTTGTCATAAAAATATAGTGGCAGGGAAATTTTGCAGAGATAACCCTTGATCTTGATGCCTTCTTCTCGAGGATATTTTCGAGAGGTCTTCTTGCGAGGAAAATCTTTATATTACATCACTGTAATGAAGAGATATCTGGGTAGACTTTATCCAGATATCGTTATATATCACATTTAAATCTTTATCCTCTCAGATATTATTTCATTGATCAATTTGAAATATACATTGTTGTCTCAAGCAGAAAGATGGCCTAGAGTACAGAGCTATTAAGTCTGCTTAGTGTTTCAGCAACAGGGCCGAATCAGACAGGTGGTACCCGTTCACCCTCGGCTCTACTCTTGGCAACCAATCTTCCACCAAATTCTGCTCTCCCAAATATGAATTCAAGCTGGCGTCCATTGACACGAGCCGGCCAGGGTCCCTTCATAAAAGCAAAGAAAACAAGGTCACCGTGGAGTTCAATAACAATCAGTCGGGTAAGCCTAGGGTTTCGTTCGACGGCAGTAGCGAGGATTACAAGGACGTTGATGCTGTGCTCTTCTTTGATGGCCAAACCTTTCGCCTAGAGCGTTTGCACAAGGTTGTTAAACGCTTGAGGCATATCAGATTGCCGGGTGAGTCGGTGTCCACGTCAGCACCTGCACCTCCAGGATCCGGGCTTGGCAGATTGGCCAAGACTGCTGCAATCAAAACCTCGCTCTGATATATACCAAGAGCGCTTCAAGTGTCGTTCACTCCAGCGTTCAATCCAGCGCTCAATAGAACGTTCAATCCAGCGTTCAATGGAATGGTGTCATACAATGTCAGGAGTCAGAAGTCAGAGAATATGAAACGTTTATGGAGTCTGAGCGTGTTCAAATGAACAGGGTGCAGAAAATAGAATATGTCAGGGTAGTGCAGGTGTGGCAGACAGAGCGCAGGTATGGCAGACAAAATTAATGGAGCGTTACAGGTAATGAAGACTAGGCCAGCACTATTCAAGGCAGCTCAGACCAGTTGCTCAGGGAATAACAACATGTCATTTTTTTTTAACTAAAGGATAAACCCTGAGGAAGAAAACTACACAGGCCACACATCATGGCTCCGATACCATGTTAAACACACATGGACAGCAAGAGAGATATGAAAGATAAAACATGCAATACAACTTTTATTAACAAGAGATTTACATTTATAGTACATTGTTGTGACCGTTGGGATTCACATCCCAAGGTCTCTTGGACTTCTTTTGTCCATTCAGCTTCCACACTAACCCATTGAGGATTAGGTATCCAACAATTCAAACCCCAAAAATCAGACAAGATACCTGTGCCTAAATCAATCTTCATCAAGCTATTATCAATCGCTGAAAATAAAATCATGTAGAAAAATAAATCATCTTATAGCACTTTCAAAAGAGTAACACCAGCAAAATTTCAACCCCAAAGTCTTTCTTTATTGCACAAAAAATGACTACAAGAGAGCTTTCTTTAGCACCAGACTCTCAAATCGAATGATCTCAAATGACCCCTAACACCCTATTTAAAGGAAATATTCCCAACGGCTAGTTCGAGTGATCCATGTCAAACGAATCTCGACCGTCGATGAAGATCAAGATTTCTTTTAATCTCATCCGTCAAATTTTTAAATGCATTTTAATATATTAAAAAATTAAAATTCTGCATTTATTTACTCAAATTTGACTTAATTATTTTTTTATTTTTTTTCAAAAATTTTATTTATTTATTATTAAATTATTTTTTATTTAATTATTTTTAAATTTTTTATTATATTTTTTTAAATTTTTAAATATTTTATATTTTATTTTTGGATCCTCGAACTTAGGCTTTGGAAAAATCACCTAGGACCTAGGACTTAGGACTTATGAGGGGATTAAAACATTTTCTAACCCTCAAGACACTTTACATCATGACTTTTACAATTTTACATCTCAAGGGGTAAAACCCATTTGACATAGACCCTCATAGACCACCCAGTTCTGCGACCAAATATACTCTAACAGATCAACGCACTAGGATTCCCCTAAGATTCTAATGACAAAATTCATTCCGGCTTTGGGGTTAGGTTGAAGGAAAACTCTGCTGACCATGGATCGGTGAGACAAAAAACCTTCTGGAATGTAGATTATCACTAAAAAATTAGGTCCACCTAGGCAATTTACATACATGACTCAGATCTGCTAAGATTATTTACAATTTACACCTAGGCAATTTACATACATGACTCAGATCTGCTAAGATTATTTACAATTTACACATGCAGACTGGGTTTACAACATAACATGATCAGGTCGACGATGACTGTCGAATGGCACGGACACGTCGATCAAGCACTATCCCATTTGCGAAGAAAAGGGGGTGTACTGCTATGGGTAGTTGACACGTAGTGGTCAACACCTCTCATACACCTCTCATTTGCAAAAGTAAGAGGGAGTTGGATTCTGGATTTGGACTGATGAAGTGCAAGCCCGTGATTACTGCGATGGAGCTTAAAGTTATGTGGTAGTAATGCCAGACTAGATTAGGAAAATGCCTCTAAGTTTCAAACTCATTCTTATTGATGTTCTTGGTGAACTTCCGCCTGGATATATGTTTTGTAGTTAGCATGTTGGGCTCATGTTTGGTTAAGCCTCACTGGATTGATGCCAACAATCATTTGAGATATCTTAAGGGCACAATCTCTCATGGATTGAGATACACTGCCAGAAATGTGAAGCTATTGATTATTCTGATGTTGATTAGGTAGGCAGTGTGGAGGATCGCAAGAGCACTTCTGAGTGTTGATTCTCTTTGGGTTCTGCTCTGATATCCTGGATGAGTAGGAAGCAGAAGTTGGTTGCTATAAGCATCATTGAGACCGACTACATAGCTACGAGTATGACCTCGTGTGAAGCTGCCTGGTTGCGGAAAATCTTCAGTGCGCCATTTGACACATGATGGATACCACTGTGATCTTCTGTGTCAACTAGAGGGGGGTTCAATTATTGAGGAATCCCATATTCTATGATTTCACTAGCATATAGACATCACGTGCTACCTGAAGCGAACAAAGTTCCTTCTACAAATTAATTACTCCAAAAGACTTGGAATATGAAGTTATCCATGAGGATACAAATATTATATTAAATATATGAATAAGAATGAATGATTTACAAATGAGAATGAGAGGCTTGCTTATATATCAGGCAAGTGTCTCTTCATGAAGAGTCATGTCCTATTAGACATGCCTCTTCAACCTAATTACTAATTTAACTAACTATTATTTATGCTTATTATCATATATATTATTTTACATTATTTATATATATTTTATTCGTTATATTTCCTCCTTCCTCAAGGAGCTTTGTCCTCAAAGCTTGTCGATGACAAAAGGCTTGATCCCTTTTTTTATATACTTAATTTCTTCCTTGATAAAATTTTAATGTCACCCCACTTAATAAGTATAAAGGTCACGTCTTTTCGTATGACACGGTCACGATGTTAAAATACCATGGGCTATTACGATGGGTTGTTCTTAGAACCTCCGTTAAAATGTTCTCCACATAAAAAGTAAAACATATTCCTTCTGTTTTTTTTTTTTTTTTTAACTTTTTAAAATACCATGGGCAATTACCATGTGTTGCTTTTAAACCACGGGGCTTCCTCCATGTAAAAAGTTTTAAAATATACTTGGTATGAGATTTGTATCCGTTTTGTTTTTTTCCTTTACTTATTTTTTTCTTCTCTTTTCTTTTTATTTTATTTACTTATTATATTTTTTTTATTTTATTTATTTATTTTTTTATGGCCAAAAGCCTAGAAAAATGGAGAAAAGGAGAAACTCCCAAATTCTGAGCAAAATGCTTCAATTGTACGGCAACAAGGTTGACGAATTTCGATAGTTAAAGGCCTAGTGATCAGCCAAACGTGCCTTTGATACCCAATGAAGCGAACAAAATTCCTTCTACAGATTAATTACTCCAAAAGACTTGGAATATGAAGTTATCCATGAGGATACAAATATTATATTAAATATATGAATAAGAATGAATGATTTACAAATGAGAACAAGAGGCTTGCTTATATATCAGGCAAGTGTCTCTTCATGAAGAGTCATGTTCTATTAGACATGCCTTTTCAACCTAATTATTAGCTTAACTAACTATTATTTATGCTTATTATCATTTATATTATTTTACATAATATAAATGATAATAAGCATAAATAATAGATATGTCACAGATAAATGATAATAAGCATAAATAATAGATACGTCACAGATAAATGATAATAAACATAAATGTTTGTGACTAATGTGCAAGTCACAGACATTCTGTCAAAGCCCCGAGGAAAGGTCAAATTCTTGACTTTCTGAGAACGATTTGGAGTCGTTGACAGACCCTCTTATGAGAGTCCTGTATGATGCATGCATTGAGCTCTGGGAGCTCCGGGGGGGCTTGGGGTACTTCTTGAAGCAACAAGCGACCATAGGGAGACTCACCCTCCCCTAATGGTGCACTGTGTGCAGGGTGAATGGTTCAACCTTTCCCTGTGATACACCGTGGCGACTTATGGACAGGATGAGTGTTAATTTTAGGTATGTTTTATGCTTAGAGCACTTTATTTCAATTTTCATAGTTATCTCAATATCTTTTCCAGATTAGCAATCACATCAGCATCAAAGTAAACTGCAGATAGAACATAAACATAAATCGCAGAAGACAAGCCAAGACAAGAGGACACAAGATGTGGCGCTAGCCAAGGACAAACCACAATGTGGGGAAACCCTTGACCAATTCTTCTTATATGTTCTTCAATATTTCAACAGAGAGAGAGAGAGATAGTACGTTTACAACAGACGTCAACACTTTGACTTATCTAGATAAGAGTATAGATCATCTCTAAGAAGATGGTACATGAGATCAGTTGAAGACATGCTGCTTCAACTGATTCTCCAAGGTGACTCCTTCACCTATCGTTGTGATGCATTTCATCAACATCCTACACCTCACCGCGCTGCACCATGCTGTACCCATCATCACTATGCTACATCTCATTACGCTTCATTAATCATGACTGTACCCATTACTGTACTTCATTATGTGCCATTGCTGCACCATATTGCCATACTGACCTATGTGTTGGCAGCACCTTGCTTGCTTGTTGTCCCTAACATGTTTGTTGTCCTTAGCATGCTTGGTGTTGCATGCTAGCTGTAACATTGCATGCTTGGTGTATTTGCTGCTAAGTACCATACAATTGTCCCAATGTTAGTTGTCCCTTGCATACTGCTCTCCTTCGAAGACAGATGCTCTGGCAGTTTCGGCAGTTCCAGCAATTCCAGCTATTCCCGGCGGTTCCGGCTTCTACCCTCTGCGTCAACTTTCCCCGCAGTTCCTGGCAGTTCCGGCAGTTCCGGCTGTTCTGACAGTTCCAGTTGTTTCGACAATTCCAGTTGTTCCCTGCAGTTTCGACTTCTTCCCTTTGCGTCAGCTTTCCCGGCTGTTCCGGCTGTTTCGGCTTCTGCCCTCTAGATTAGGGCAGTGTTATCCCTTAGGATCTCTCCTCCTACTAAAACCCAAAGACAAGTAGAGAGGAAGAGATCTCCAGTGTGTTGAAATGACTTGAAGGCCACCTCTATTTATAGTAAAACGTTGAGCACAAGTGGGGCTTATTTGGTTGTTGACCGACCTTGACGAATTGTCCCATAACACAAATAAATTCATATCTCCATGAATACTTATCAGAATCGGATGATCTTTAGATCAATCCTACACCTCTCAATGAGAGGGATCCAAGAAAAATATCAGCTTCCATTAATAAAGATGACCCACATGGAGTTTGGCCCTAGTTGCCAATTTTAACACTCCCTCTCAACTAGGGAGAACTCCATCCGCTGATCCATATGTCCAACTGTACTATCTTTGCCATCAGTGCCCTGCACTGCTCTGCTCTGCTCTGATCTGCTGAGCTTTGCTCTGCTAAACCATGAACAAGAAGAATTTATCGAGAATGTCTCATACCATTCTCTACTGACCCAAAGTCAGTTTCATTTGAAGAGAGTGCATCACATGATTCTTATTGACCCAAAGTCAGTTTAATTGATCCCAGATCAATATCACAAGAGAGTGTCTCAAACCACTCATACTTATCCCAAATCAGTTTCATTGATCCCAAACCAATATCATAAGAGAGTGTCTCAAACCACTCAAACTGATCCCAGATCAATATCACAAGAGAGTGTCTCAAACCACTGATATTGATCCTAGACCAGTTTCATTGATCCCAGATCAATGGAGGTCATCTTAGCATAGGGAATACGGTAGATACTACGATGCGTCCATCGATTATACTACTATGGTCCCTACCCCATTTCCCTGCTCATTGATCAAATGAGAGGTACTTCCCATGGGTCCCAGACTGCATGGGTAGGATGCCTCGACAGGAGAACTAATCATCCTGTCCACAGGAGAACGAATTATCCTGCCCCACAGTCGCCGCGGGAGAACTAATCATCCCGGCCCATAGGAGAACTAATCATCCTGTTTCACAATTGCCACGGGAGAACTAATCAACCCAGCCCACAAGAGAACTAATCATCATGTTTCACAGTTGCCATGGGAGAACTAATCACACTGTTCCACAATTGCCATGGGAGAACTAATCATCTTGTTCCACAATTGCCACGGGAGAACTAATCATCCCGGCGAGGGTGAGTCGCCCTGTGGGTGTATGTTGCTCCAATAAGTACTGCAAGCCCCCTAGAGCTCCCAGAGCTCAATGCATGTAACATGCAGGACCCTTATAAGAAGTTGTCTCAACGACTCCAAGTCGTTCAAGAAAGTCACTGATTTGACCTTTCCCCGAGACTTTGACAAAATGTTTGTGACCTGTACATCAGTCTCAATGCGATGGAGCCTCCTCGCTCATCGACTTACCATATCCCAGATAAGGCAGTATCTGATGTCTATCTATTGGAGCAATCATCGAATACGGGATTCCTCAACAATCGAATGCCCCCTAGTTATCACAGAGGATCACAGTGGTATTCATCATATGTACAAACAGCTCGCTGAAGAGCTTCCACAACTAGGCAGCCTCATACGAGATCATACTTGTAGCTATGTATTTGGTCTCGGCGATGCTTATAGCAACTGGCTTCTGCTTCCTACTCATCCATCGAAGTTGAACCTGAAGAGAACCAGCACTGACAAGTGCTCTAGTGATCCTACACACTGCCTGCCCAGTCAGCGTTAGAATAATCATGCAACTTCATATGTCTGGCAGTGTATCTCAATCCATGAAAGATTGTGCCCTGAAGATATCTCAGAAGATTCTTGGCACCAACCCAGTGAGGCTCAACCAAATATGAGGTCACCATGCTAACTGCAAAACATATGTTCGGACAGAAGTTCACCAAGAACATCAATGCAAATGAGTTTATGAAACGTAGAGGCATTTCCCAAATCTGGTCCGGCATCATCCCCATATAACTTCTAAAAATTAATATCCTCGAGGTAGTCACGGGCTTGCAGTTTACCATTGCACATCCGGAATCCAACTCCCTCTTTCTTCTGCAAGTGAGACGGTCTACACCTGTTTGAAATAGGTCGTCCTCAGAAGGTGCTGGTATGAGAGGTCTATCATCCACAACCTTCAAACAATGGTTTGGATTGGCTTCACTCTTAGTGAATCTTAGCTTCATCTGACAGCTATCAATCCTCTCATACTACGCCCGAGGAGTTTTGCTTCAAGCCATAGAGGGCTTTCTTCCACCTACATATGTGAGATTACTGATCATGAATCTCAAAACCCTCGGGTTGTTCCAAACTTGTGGACCTGCTACATGAGGGGAATGGTCCCCTTGTAAGATTTTCCTTTGGTACATCTCAGACATGTACTTTCATGCTCTTTTGGAATTCAAGCATCCCAGTCACCATTTGACTCACATCAGGTATAGACCCATAGGTAGACCTCCGGTGTTATCGATGCAATATGTTAATTGACATGATCCCCAATGGACCATCCTGCAACTTGATACAAATTGCCAAACCTGAACTCATCAAAAAAAGCATCTTTGAAAATTCTATTTTTTAACACGTACCTTTCCATCGATGAATGCCACCCTAAAACCTTTGACTTCCATTATTGAGATGGACACCAGGTTCTTCTTGCAATCAGGTACACAAAAGAGATTCTGTAAATGAATCGAGTTACCCTCATTCAATTCAGGGGTAACATTCCCTACACCCTTTCTGGGACAGGTGGCATTGGCTCCAAGTATAATCCCACGATTGTTTCCATCTCTACCAAATTAAAGAGTGCACCCTTCTATCCGATGAAGTGCCTTGAAGCACTACAATCAATAAGCCACATTCCCAAAGAATTTGAAAGAGAAGGCTAATACAAGATAATGCTTCTTTATCTTATCAAAAACAACATTTGATTCTTCACACGTGGGGTTCCTTGCTTTCTTTGAAGAGTCGGCCATTTCCTTGATGACCTGCATCACCTGTCATTCCTTTGATCATTGAAGATGTCCCTGGAATGATTGTTATCTTCATCAAGAGATGTGTCTCTACCATTCGGACAGTGTTTCGCATAATGGTCGAACTTATTGCAGCCAAGGCATCTGCCTTTCCTTCCACCCTTAGATCCGGACTTCCCAATGAAGTGATCTTTAGGTAGGCCATCAGAAACTTCCGCTGTGCCATTCTAATAATATTCTCTGCTTTGACATCACCCTCGATGAATTTGAAAAGGGATGAGGAATCGACTAATCCTTTTGTCCTTTCCCATCTGTCTTCGGTGATTGCTCTTTCACTCTTGCTTGGGCATTGTCTTCACCTCAGCTCTGATACCATGTTAATTTTAGGTATGTTCTATGCTTAGAGCAATTTATTTCAATTTTCAGTTAGCTCAATATCTTTTCCAGATTAGCAATCACATCAGCATTAAAGTAAGTTGCAAATAGAACATAAACATAAATCGCAGAAGACAAACCAAGACACGAGGACACAAGATGTGGCGTTAGCCAGGGATAAACCCCAATGTGGGGAAACCCTTGATCAATTCTTCTTATATGTTCTTCAATAGTTCAGCAAGAGAGAGAGAGAGATAATACGTTTACAATAGACGTCAACTCTTTGACTTATCTAGATAAGAGCATAGATCATCTCTAAGAAGATGATACATGAGATCAGTTGAAGACATGCTACTTCAACTGATTCTCCAAGGTGACTCCTTCACCTATCGTTGTGCTGCATTTCGTCATCATGTTGCACCTCATCGCGCTACACCATGCTGCACCCATCATCACTATGTTGCATCTCATCACGCTTCATTAATCATGATTGTACCCATCACTGTACTGCATTATGTGCCATTGTTGCACCATGTTGCCATATTGACCTATGTGTTGGTTGCACCTTGCTTGCTTGTTGTCCCTAGCATGTTTGTTGTCCTTAGCATGCTTGTTGTCCCTTGCATGCTAGTTGTAACATTGCATGCTTGGCGTATTTGTTGCTAAGTACCATACAACTGTCCCAATGTTAGTTAGCTGTCCCTTTCATGCTGCTATCCTTTGGAGACAGATGCTCTGGGTATTCCGGCTGTTCCCGGTAGTCCTGACAGTCCCATGCAGTTCCGGTAGTTCCGGCAATTCTAGCTATTCCCGGCAGTTCTAGCAGTTCCGACAATTCCAGCAGTTCCAGCAATTCCTGCTATTCCCAACAATTCCTTCTATTCCCGACAGTTCCAGCTATTCCCGGTAGTTCCGGCATCTGCCCTCTGCGTCAACATTCCCCACAGTTCCAACAGTTCCCGGCTGTTTCGGTTGTTCCGTCAGTTCCGGCTGTTCTGGCAGTTCTCGGTAGTTCCTGGTAGTTTCGGGTGTTCCCAGCAGTTCCCAACAATTCCGGTTTCTACCCTATGTGTCAGGTTTCCCATCTGTTCCGACAGTTCTGGCTTCTACCGTCTAGATTAGGGCAACGTGATCCCTTAGGATCTCTCCTCCTACTAAAACCCAAAGACAAGTAGAGAAGAAGAGATCCCCAGTGTGTTGAAATGACTTGAAGGCCACCTCTATTTATACTAAAACGTTGAGCACAAGTGACGTTTATTTGGTTGCTAGTCAACCTTGACGAATTGTCCCATAACACAAATAAATTCATGTCTCCATGAATACTTATCGGAATCGGATGATCTTTAGATCAATCCTACACCTCTCGATGAGAGGGATCTAAGAAAAATATCAACTTCCATTAATAAGATGACCCACATGGAGTTTAGCCCTAGTTGCCAATTTTAACACTCCCTCTAAACTAGGGAGAACTCCATCTGCTGATCCATATGTTCAACTGTACTATCTCTGCCATTAGTGCCCTGCACTGCTCTGCTCTGCTCTGATCTGCTAAGCTCTTCTCTGCTGAGCTCTGCTTTGGCTAAGCTCTGCTCTGCTGAACCATGAAGAAGAAGAATTGATCGAGAATGTCTCATACCATTCTCCATTGACCCAAAGTCAGTTTCATCTGAAGAGAGTGTGTCACATCACTCTTACTGACCCGAAGTCAGTTTTATTGATCCCAGATCAATATCACAAGGGAGTGTCTCAAACCACTCAAACTGATCCCAAATCAATTTCATTGATCCCAGATCAATATCACAAGAGAGTGTCTCAAACCACTCATACTGATCCCAGACCAGTTTCATTGATCCCAGATCAATGGAGGCCATCCTAGCATAGGGAGTATGGTAGTACAACAATGCGTCCATCGATAGTACTACTATGGTCCCTAACCCCATTTCCCTGCTCATTGATCAGATGAGAGGTACTTCCCGTGAGTCCCGGACTGCATGGGTAGGATGCCTTGATAGGAGAACTAATCATCCTATCCACAGGAGAACCAATCATCCCGACCCACAGGAGAACTAATCATCCTGTTTCACAATTGCCATGAGAGAACTAATCATCTCGGCCCATGGGAGAACTAATCATCTTGTTCCACAGTTGCCACGGGAGAACTAATCATCTCGGCCCATAGGAGAACTAATCATCATGTTTCTCAGTCGCCACTGGGTATCACAGGGGAGGATTGAACCTATCATCCTGTACATAGCGCACCACCAAGGGAGGGTGAGTCGCCCTGTGGTCGTATGTTGCTCCAGTAAGTACCCCAAGCCCCCCAGAGCTCCCAGAGCTCAATGCATGTAACATGCAGGGCCTTTATAAGAAGGTCTCTTAGTGACTCCAAGTCGTTCGAGAAAGTCGCAGATTTGACCTTTCCCCGAGGCTTTGACAAAATGTCTGCGACCTATACATCAGTCTCAATGCGATGGAGCCTCCTCGCTCATCGACTTACCATATCCCAAATAAGGCAGTGTCTGATGTCTATCTGTTGGAGCAATCATCGAATACGGGATTCCTCAACAATCGAATCCCCCCTAGTTGCCACAGAGGATCACAGTGGTATTCATCATATGTACAAACAACTCACTGAAGAGCTTCCACAACTAGGCAGCTTCATATGCGTAGCTATGTATTCAGTCTCAGCGATGCTTATAGCAACCGACTTCTGCTTCTTGCTCATCCATTGAAGCTGAACCCAAAGAGAACCAACGCTAAGAAGTGCTCTAGTGATCCTCCACATTGTCTACCTAGTCAGCGTTCGAATAATCATGCAACTTCATATTTCCGGCAGTGTATCTCAATTCATGAGAGATTATGACCCGAAGATATCTTAGAAGATTCTTGGCACCAACCCAGTGAGGCTCAACCAAATATGAGCTCAGCATGCTAACTGCAAAACCAGGGTTGCGGGGAAGCGCCCCCCCTCGATGCTGCTCCCAATTCGCGCTCCAGGCGGGCGCGACTTGGGAGCGGGTCAGGAGCGCGCTCCCTAAAAAAATTTCACTCCCTGCCTTTTCGGGAGCGTTTTGCCTTTTTTGCAAATTTTTTTTCGTAGTAATGTTCGAAATGCAATTTTTTTTAAATAAACAAATAATTTTTGAGTGGGGCAACTTAATGATCAAGTCTAGGCCCTAGTATTGATAGCTATTCATGGTAATGTTAAATTTTTAAAGTAAAAGTGACATTCTCCTTAATCTTCATTTCCATGCTTTTACTTATATCTTTAACATTACCATGAAGTGACTCGGGATGTTTGAGAGTGGTTCCGGCCTCATTGGATTTCATATGGAGAAAGTAGAATTTTAGATTTCATTCAAAATCCAGTAGACTTATCAGTTTTTAAGGATTTCATGATTGGGGGATTGCAATGTTTCCTTTGAATTTTGTCATGTATTAAAGTATGTAACTCGTATTTAATCAAGAGCACCAATCCCTCTATGTACCTTGATGTTAGTGACATTGGTTGTCGAACTCCTCTATCATGACCCTCCTAAAAATGTACGCATCACTCAAACAAAATCTTGACTTGACATGCTATGCTTTTTTTATCTTATGTTAATGCTTAGAGGGTGATATTAATGACAAAGATCCCAATACAGATACAGAGGTAATGACAAAGACACCTCTGGATATTAACGCTTAGAGGGTGATATTAATGACAAAGATCCTGATTTTCCAACAAGAAAAAAAATTAGACATTTCTCGTGGTGGCTGTTGACCGCTGCGTGTCAACTACCCATAGCAGTGCACCCCCCTTTTCTTCGCAAAAAAGGGATAGCGCTTGATCGAGATGTTCATGCCATTTAACAGTCATCGTCATTCTCCTGATCATATTAAGTTGTAAACCCAGTCTGCATTTTGATGTAAATAATCTTAGCAGAGCTGAGTCATGTATGTAAATTGCCTAGGTGGACCTAATTTTCTAGTGATAATCTTCATTCCGGAAGGTTTTTCGTCTCACCGATCCATGATCGGCAGAGTTTTCCTTCAACCTGACCCCAAAGCCGGAATGAATTTTATCATTAGAGTCTTAGGAGAATCCTAGAGTGTTGATCTGCTAGATTATGTTTGGTCGCAGAACTGGGTGGTTTATGAGGGTCTATGTCAAATGGGTTCTCCCCCTTGAGATGTAAAGTTGTAAAAGTCATGATGAAAAGTGTCTTGAGGGTTAGGAAATGTTAATCCCCTCATGCGTCTTAAGTCCTAGGTCTTAGGGAAATTTTTCCAAAGGCTATGTTTGATGATCCATAATAAAAATAATAAAAAATAAAAGATAAAAAATAATAAAATAATAATATTTTCAAATTTTTAATACATTAATTCGACTGATGAGATTAAGAGATGTCTTGATCCTCATCGACGGTCGAGATCGTTTTGTCATGGATCACTCAAACTAGCCGTAGGGATTTTTTCCTTTAAATTGGGTGCTAGGGGTCATTTGAGAGAAGAAGATATTGGATCTGAGTTTTGGCTGAAGAAGCTCTCTTGTAAATATTTCTGGTGCTAATAAAGAAGACTTTGGGGTTCAAAATCTTGCTGGTGTTACTCTCTTCAAGTGTTGTGAGCTATTTTGTTTTCTGCATATTTTAATTTTCAGCTATTAATAGCAGCTTAACAAAGAGTATTGTTGAGCATAGGTATCTTGTTCACATGCTAGGGTTTGAATGGTGTTAGGGTTTCTGAAGTAATGGCAGGTATCTCTATTGCAACGGAGATCTAGTACTATTTTCTCTCTCTTTATTGATGGTTAAAGTGAGCTGTGCAGGAATATCTTGTTGAAGAAGATCAGTGGGCGTTAGGGGAAGTTCTTGGTTGAACCAGCCAACTCCCATAAGCACTTTTTGCAGAGCCCAGCTGGTTTTGATCCTGGGTTAATCATTTTGTTTTTTTTGTTATTTGCATGAGAGATTTCTAAAGCATTTCGTTAGCAATCTGAAGTTTTTCCTAAAATATTTTAGATGATAACTGACAAATCTGGCTTTGTAGAGCCATAATTTTGAAATTTTTGATAGTTTTGCAGGGTTTCATTTTGAATTTTTGTATTTATTCTCCGGGTTTTGTCTGCCATTTGCAGGTTGCAGATCTGTGATAAATTTTTTATAAAAATTAAGTTTTGCAGGGCTGTTGTTTCGTTGCCATCAGGGGTTTTCAGATTTGGAAAATCTTCTTACATTGGTAATCAACTTTTAAGTTCTCTCTGTCAGATCATTGTCTGCTCATTTCAGCAAACTCTCAAATCGATGCCCCTTTTCCCCAGCGTCCTGCCATATCTCTACCCATCGTCGACATTACCATATGCCCCTCAGCTCTATTGATTTTCTACGTATCCATAACTTCCCTTGTCGGCAGCGTTTCACCCTCAAACCCTTCAGACCATGTGCGTTGGAGCAAATATAATTTCGATTCATGCGTGGAGAGGTCGAAGGGATTGTATGTAAGTTTTCCAACTGTAAACTTGCGTGGGCTTTCTCCCTCCACGCTACCACTCCTCTTCAAAACGCCATTCAACTCTGCACGCAGCTCCAACCTCCATTTGCCCGAGCCTCATAACCCGCACGCAAGCCTGTGAGATACATAGTCGGATTAAATTTTTAATATATGTCATGGCTTGTGCGTAAGGTTAAGTGTGGGTTTTCTTCTGCGGTATATGGTCATACACCAGTTCGATCGCAGAGAGAACGTGGATTTCCCATCTGCAAAACGAATATACTGCCGTCCAGCTGCAATCTTGCATGGTATTTCTCCTCCGCCATCAAACCTTATACCACGCACGCGACCCTGCAAAGCACACAACGATTTCAAATTTTGATATATTGCGTGGGTTTTAAGTTTTGAAATTTGACGTAGCATAGGTTTCGGGTTTAGGCATAGTTACATAGTGACTGAAATTGATTTTTTTTTTTAATTTGGTTACGTATAGTTTTAGTTTTAGTTTGTTTAAAATATGTACATGCGTTATTTTTAGGGTTTAGTATTTTGTAACTTCATTTTAAATAGAATCAAAAAATTCGTAAATGTGTTTTAGGGTTTTAATTTTCGATTTTAAAGTTTTTAGATTTTATTTCTTTTCTATAGATTGATTTAGATAAATTTTTTAGGGTTTTTTTTTTTTTTTGGTTAGATTTTAATTAGATTTTTTTTAAAAGAGTAGATTTTTCATTCAGTTTTAAATTTTTTGGTTTTAAAAGCATAAAAATATTTTTTTTTTGGGAAATATTTTGCTAGATGAAGTTTTGGCTCGGGGACTCATCATGTTCTATCTTTCTTGCTGAGGCTAAACTTTTGACGTGGGAATTAGTGTTTAACATGATTCAATGTTCATCTGAAAATTAACTACATAAATGCGATCTCCAGTTACCTTTTTTGAAATTGCGTGGTTGTTTAAAGCGTTTATCTTTCAAAATTTTCAATCACTGGAATAACGTTATTGAGCTTTAATCGCTGAATCATTATAAGAGCATTGTGAATTTACTGGATATCTTGCATGGTTCAAAGTTATTTGATGATAAATGATTGTTGTGTATGATTTACATTTCCGCAACATCCAGTAAGTAATCTTTTAAGCATCAGTCTCATAAGGCACTGGTCTGTTAACTCAGCAAATCCATTTAGTGCTTTTCTCTTTCGTGTCTCCCAAACCAACTGGTTCACAGTTGGTCGTCCATCTCCTTTCAGGGTCTACCCCCCTTAGCCGCGAGAGAGGCTTAAACGGAGAGATCGGGGATCAGAGTGACAGCCCCCGGTCTGAGCGTTGTCGTGACAGTCTGTGCGACAACAGTGGCAAGAGGCCCAAGCATAAGAAATAGATAATAGATTTACTTCTCTTTTCTAGTTTCTAGTAGCTTTTATAACTATTGACTCTTTCATATTTATTATGATATTTTTTTAAACAATATATGACAATTTAAGTTTGAAGTTGGCAATTATAACTCATTAGTAATGAATTATGAGTATTATTCTTCATGAAAGTTGAAAGTTGTTTCATTTTATAGCATTTCATGTCATGTTAGATATTATTTGTTGTAATGGTTACACTTAGCTTACAAGTACAACTTTGGTGATCAATGATGATAAATGTTATATATTGAATTTTGAAAGCTTGAAACATTAAGATTGATGAGTCATGAGACTCCATATGTTGTATGTTACTATGTTACTAATTTGTGGACGTGGTTGATGAAGATTATAACTTCTAGATGATTGTTGTTATATGGTTCAATCTATGCTTTTTTATGTTTTTTATATCTAATTCATTATTTTACATGTTTTTGTTGACATATATGTATCAAAATATAAAAAAATATAAAATATATATATATATTATATATAAAAAAAGCTCTGGGATTCGCTCCCAAACCAAGAGCTTCTGAAAATGTCGCTCCCGCTCCCATTTTTGCTCCCGCTCCCCGCTTTCGTTCCCGCTCCCAAGTAACACTATGCAAAACATATGTATGGACAACATTTCACCAAGAACATCAATGCAAATGAGTTTATGAAACTCAGAGGAATTTCCCAAATCTGGTCCGGCATCATCACCATATAACTTTTGAAAGTTAAGATCCTCGAGGTAGTCACGAGCTTGCAGTTTACCATTCCACATCCGAAATCCAACTCCCTCTTTCTTCTACAAGTGAGACGGTCTTCCCCTGTTTAAAATAGGTCGTCCTCAGAAGGTGCTGGTATGAGAGGTCTATCATCCACAACCTTCAAACAATGGTTTGGATCGGCTTCACTCTTAGTGAATCTTAGCTTCATCTAATAGCTATCAATCCTCTCATACTACACCCGAAGAGTTTTGCTTCAAGCCATAGAGGGCTTTCTTCCACTTGCATACGTGAGATTCCTGATCATGAATCTCAAACCCCTTGGGTTGTTCCAAACGTGTGGACCTGCTACATGAGGGGAATGGTCCCCTTGTAAGATTTTCCTTTGGTACATCTCAGACATGTACTTTCATGCTCCTTTTGAATTCAGGCATCCCAGTCACCATCTAACTCACATCGGGTACGGCCCCATAGGTAGACCTCTGGTGTTATAGATGCGATATGCCAATTGACATAATCCCCAATGGACCATCTTACAACTTGATACAAATTGCCAACCCTAAACCCATCAGAAAAAGCATCTTTGAAAATTCTATTTTTTAACACGTACCTTTCCATTGATGAATGCCACCCTAAAACCTTTGACTTCCATTTTCGAGATGGACACCAAGTTCTTCTTGCGATCAGGTACACAAAAGAGATTCTATAAATGAATCGAATTACCCTCATTCAATTCAGGGGTAACATTTCCTACACCCTTTCTGGGATAGGTGGCATCGGCTCCAAGTATAATCCCATGATTATTTCCATCCCTACCAAATTAGAGAGTGCACCCTTCTATCCGATGAAGTGCCTTGAAGCACTACAATCAATAAGCCAAATTCCCAAAGAATCTGAAGGAGAGGGCCAATACAAGATAATGCTTCTTTATCTTATCAAAAACAACATTTGATTCTTCATACCTGGGGTTCCTTGCTTTCTTTGAAGAGTCTGCCATTTCCTTGATGACCTGCATTACCTGTCATTCCTTTGATCATTGAAGATGTCCCTAGAATGATTGTTATCTTCATCAAGGGATGTGTCTCTGCCATTCAGACACTCCTTCACATAATGGCCGAACTTATTGCAACCAAGGCATCTGCCTTTCCTTCCACCCTTAGATCTGGACTTCCCAATGAAGTGATCTTTAGGTAGGCCATCAAAAACTTCCACTGTGCCATTCTGATAATATTATCTGCTCCGACTTCACCCTCGATGAATTTGAAGAGGGATGAGGAATCCACTGATCCTTTTTGTCCTTTCCCAACTGTCTTCAGTGATTGCTCTTTCACTCTTGCTTGGGCATCGTCTTATACGGGTATTGGGGCGGTCTTAATGCACGAAGGTCGACCCTTGGCCTTCATGAGCCAACAACTAAGTGGGAAGAATTTGGGACAATATACCTATGAGAAGGAGATGATAGCCATTTTACATGCAGTAGATACCTGGTGACCATACTTATTGGGGCGACATTTACAAATCCGCACAGACCATCAAAGCCTTAAATATTTTTTGGAGCGATGCCTATCCTCACCACAACAAAATAAATGGCTTGCCAAAATGCTGGGATATGATTATGAGATAATTTACAACAAAAGGGCGTGAAAATATTGTTGCAGATGTGTTATCCTGCCAATTTGAGGAGGAAAGTACCCTGCTAGCAATTTCCCTTCCCATTCCAGAATGGATTGAAGAGGCTCGCAAGGAATGGTTTTCACATCCCTGGCTCTCCCAACTCATTAATCAATTGCAGGCGGGTCCAAATTCCACAGCGGGCTACTCGTGGCAGGATGAGATCCTTTGCTACAAGGACAGAGTCGTAATATCACCAACATCCACCCTCAAAATCCACATTTTGGCAGAGTTGCAATCATCACCCACTGCAGGACATTCAGGCTTTCAGAAGACGTATGCTCGTACTTGAAGATCATTTTTTTGGACAACCATGAAAAAGGACATTCTTACTTTTTTAGCTGAATGCGACGTCTATCAGCGCCACAAAGGAGAAACAATGAAATCCCCAGGTACATTACAACCATTGCCCATCCCAGTGTCAATCTGGACAGAGGTTTCTATGGATTTCATTACGGGTCTTCCAAAGTCAGGAAACAAGTCAGTCATCATGGTGGTTGTGGATAGACTTTCTAAGTATGCTCATTTTTGCGCCCTACCCCACCCTTTTACACCGACTTTGGTCGCTCAATCTTTCATGGACCAGATCTTCAAATTGCAGGGCATGCCCACTTCCATTGTGTCTGATCGTGACCCGATATTCACTAGTAACTTTTGGCAGGAACTCTTCCAACTACAAGGTACCCAACTACAACTCAGTACTTCCTATCATCCACAAACTGATAGTCAAACTAAAGCAATCAACAAATGTCTAGAGACCTACCTTGGGTGTTTCACTTCAGAAAAGCAACATATCTAGGTACAGTGGTTACCTCTAGCCAAATGGTGGTATAACACCAACTATCATACCACCACTAAAATGACTCCATATGAAGCAGTTTATGGTCAACTCCCTCCTTCCCCTACTTCTTATATCAAGGGATGCTCAAAGGTACAAGCAGTGGATCAACTCCTACAGAACCGCACAACCATGCTGGCCCACCTTAGGGAGAATCTTCATCAAAGCCCAAAACCACATGAAGCAATAGGCAAATCAACATCGCTCAGAATGCCAATTTCAAGAAGGGGATCAAGTATTTTTGAGACTGCAACCATATAAGCAAACATCACTTAAAGACAAGGGTTGTCAGAAATTATCTCCAAAATTCTACGGACCGTATCAAGTACTTCAGCGCATTGGAGAAGTCACCTACAAGTTAGCTTCGCCACCCACTGCAAAAATCCATCCGGTCTTCCATGTCTCATGCCTCAAGAAAGTGATTGGGAACCATTGCACAATTCAAACCAGTCTACCTGAAGTGGACGAAGAAGGGTCAATCTGGCTCCAACCTGAACAGGTTCTTGACACACGAGAACAACACCTACGTGGTCGCACGATCAAGGAAGTCCTCGTCAAGTGGAAAGACACCTCTCCAAAAGATGCAACCTGGGAACCAGCCACTATCCTTTAGCAGTTTCCACAGCTTCAGCCTTGAGGACAAGGCTATTCTTATGGGGGAGGGCATGTTAGTGTCCAACCCTAACCCCCTTATTTATGTAATAGGATCGAGTCATAGTTATAGTTAAGTAAAGAGTCAATAAAGCTCATATTAATAATTGTAAGTGGTTAACCCGCATTTAATGCAAGGACCACAGTTAGTTGCAAATGGGCCATGGTATTAGATAGATGGTTTTAATAAGAACCATGGTATTGCCCCCATGGTATTGCATGTATGAATCCTATATAAAGGATAGAGACTCCCCTCGAGGAGCATCGTGTCTTATTTTGTAATTGAGCTCAGCTCCATTGGAGGTTGCCCCCTCGAGGAGGCAAGTGAACATTGCTTTCTGAGTAATAAAATACTTGTTATTTCTCATTGTTCTATGTTCTGGGTATATTTCTTCGCATATTTGGTATTCTGGTATCATCTTGCAGGTTAAAAGCATAACATCACTAGGTCAAACCGGCTGGAAACCGCGGTTTGATCCATCATTTCGCCATTTTTTCCCTAACCGGTCCTAACCAACCAGTTTAGGGAGGAACTGACCAGTTTGTGGTCAAACCGGTCGGTTAGCTGCCACGGCCGCGGAGGACCCACATAGCGATTTTTCCAAGGTGGTTAGGGTGTTTTGGAGGGAAAGTAAGGGTCCTTTCCCTCCAAAAACACCCTCTCCAAGCCTTTAAAAGGCCCTTCTCCTTCTCATTTGTCTCACACATCTCATTTGGAGTATTTGTGAATTTACTTGGGAGCTTGGAGAGTGTTGAATTTTTGCTGGAGTAGTCATCTAGTTGGAGCTATTTTGGAGATAGTTTGGAGCTGTCAGTGGAGTTGGCATCTTCAAGATGAGGCTAAGGAAGCTAGTTTGCATTTCCAGGTAAGGATTTTCACTTGAAAATTCCTCATTTGACTGCTCTCCATGTATTAAATTTTTTTATGTGTTATAAACTTCCAACTTCTATCATCTATGCTATTAAATCTCTAGTTCTATGCTATCAAATTTTATAGGCTACATGTGCATTTGTTTCCTAAATTTAGCTTTGGTTTTCCATGTTTCTTAGCTGCAATTTTTTTTAAATGGTAGATTTCTTTGTAAATTGTAATTATTTCAAGCAAACATGGCTCCGAAAGGAAAGGACAGTGCATGGCTCATTGTGATGTGATTGATGGAAAAATGATATACAAATTATGCCATAAATCTATTAAAGGTGGAGGTATTCTTAGATTGAAACAACACTTGGCTGGGGTAAGAGGCCAAGTAAAGCCATGTGTTGCACCAAATGCAGTGTTAGGTCCTATTAGGGCAGAATACCTTTCCATGCTTGAAAAGTTTCATGAGGATAAGGCTAGGGAGAAGGCCATCCAAGAAGGCCATCCAAAATGACATTGCAAGGAAGAGGGAATTATTAGAAGCCATGAAAGAGAGTGGGTATGATGATTATGAGATTCAAGACTACTCTTCTATCCCTTCTACCAATGACCCCTTTCACTATGTTCATCCTTCTTTTGGCCAACTATCAAAAGGAACAAAGAGAACAAACATCCAAAGTTATTTCCCATCCTCTACCAACATTGCCTCGAAAATAGTTGTCCCGAGTGACAGAAGTTGTTCCTAGCAGAAAACAGCAAAAAAGTGGTGACGTAGAAAGCCTGTGTCATCAGTTCGAGCCAAGAGGAGGATCAGCGCTGAGGCAGAGAGGAGCAAACTTGACCTACGCAGTGCCTGGTCATATTTCTCAGCCAAGAAGGATCGACGTTGTGGCCAGAAGGTGCAGATTGTGCCGGTGTCGAGATTGTGTAGAGCCTAGAGGCTCTAACCTTTAGACTGTTGGGGCATAGGAGGTTGTGGGTAAACTGCGGAGAAAAGCTAGTGGGGTGTTGTGGTCAGAACAGTACCTAACAGGGCAAGACAAAGGAGGAGGGAGTTGCTTCCAAGGATTGGCAAAGGGATTTCCAGGAGGAAAATCAAGGCTCAGAGGGAGTCAAACCAAGAACTTCCAGATGGGAAGTAAAGAGACTTGAAAGAGTTGAAAGAGGAGCAACGAAATGGCAGTGAAAGGGCTAAGAGATCTGGATAGACTAGATGGAGCTTCAAACTTCGTAGTCTGGAAGGCCAAGATTTTGTCCATTCTAGACAAGTATCGCATCAAACACTTTGCCTTGAAAACGATAGCGATCCCAATTGACCCAGCTAAAAATGACAAGTATGAGGAGGCAATGGCCAGGGCAAAGTGTATCATCCTTGATGGTGTCATGGATCATGTGATGTCATACATTGCCGAGAAGAAAACGACAAATGAAATGTGGGAAGCCCTAAAGAAATGTACCAACATACTTCTGTGTAGAGGAGGATGTTACTTGAAAACCTATTGTGGTCATATCAGATGTAGAAGGGAGAGCAGATAGATGTCTTCCTCGATGGATTGAAGGGGATCCGTGATCAGCTAACTTCCATAGGGGCCACACCGAATCAGGAACTGATGGTGAGGACCGCATTGAATGCAGTCTCAGAGGATTGGGAGGTATTTTTCCAGAGCATACTGGGCAGGACGAGCCTTCCAGATTGGGAGGAACTGTGGGTGGCTCTTCGTCAAGAAGAGATCAGATGGGTGTCCAAGGCAAGGAGTAGCAGAAAAGGGGTCAAAATCAAGGAGGAAGAAGAAGATGTGACTCTCGCATCTGCGGGAAAGCAGGAGAAAAGAAAGAAGGACCTCTCCAAGGTCAAGTGCTTCAATTGTGGGGAACTGAGTCACTATGCGAATCAGTGTCCTAGGAAGAAGAGCAAGGGAGAGGCTTTTGAGACCAAGGCTACGTCGGCTAAGGCGGAGAAGGAAGTGAAGACTGATGACGACTATGCCATGAGTGCTCATGCACCTCGAGAGAAGAGGTGGGGAGACATCGAGCTGTAGTCAGACGGACTACACGCGATGAGGGCCAGGATCCTCGAGGTACCCAACCTCTTGGATTATACCTTGCTATGGGAGCCCCAAAGAGGAGTAGCAAGATTGGCGGATGTCGGTAGGGACGGATGCAAATGGAGCAATAAAGAGGGCTACAATGCAGGAGACCCAGGACAACGTGAGGCAGCAGTGCGATAGGCATGGAGTTGTTGCAGCAGCGGAGAAATCTGTAGATGGAGCACTTGTTAGGGTCAAAGGGAGCTTCAACATCGAGAGTGTTTCTAGCCTAACAGAGATGTCAGAGTTGGGAGGATCAGTTACTTACTTCTCAGTAATTGAGTTGCAGTGCAGCAGTTAGCAGTGGCAGTGCTATGGGAAGCATGATGCAGCTTGATGAGAGGGGATAAAGTGCAGATGTAGCAGTGGCAGTGGCAGGGCCATGGGCAGCAACACAGATGTAGAGGGAGCTATCGTACGAATGCAGCAATGGCAGTGACAGGGCCATGGGTAGCAGTACATGATGCAGCAATGCAGAGGATGTTGGGCAGCAGGCCTAGCATCAGCACAGGGACCGATGCCGGATGATTAGGCTGATACTCAATGAGTATTACTAGAGCACAGTCCTCGCTAAGAGGGAGTGTTGATTTAGGGTAGCATCAGATGTGACAGAGCAAAGCAGCAGTCATCGAAATAGTTGTCCCGAGTGACAGAAGTTGTTCCTAGTAGAAAGTAGCATGAAAGGGGTGACGCAGAGAGCCTACGTCATCAGTTCGAGCCAGGAGGAGGATCAGCACTAAGGAAGAGAGGAGCAGACTTGACCTACACAATGCCTGGTCATCTTTCTCAGCCAAGAAGGATCGACACTGTGGCCAGGAGGTGAAGATTGTGTCGGTGTCGGGATTGCGTAGAGCCTAGAGGCTCTAACTTTCAGACTGTTAGGGCATAGGAGGTTGTGGGTAAGTTGCGGAGCAAAGCTGGTGGGGTACTGTGGTCAGAATAGTACCTAACAGGGCAAGACCAAGGACGAGGGAGTTGCTGCTGAGGATTGGCAAAGGGATTTCCAGGAGGAAAATCAAGGCTCAAAGGGAGTCAAACCGAGAACTTCCAGACGAGAAGTAGAAAGGCTTGAAAGAGTCGAAAGAGGAACAACGAAATGGCAGTGAATGGGCTAAGAGGTCTGGATACATTGGACGGAGCTTCAAACTTCGTAGTCTGGAAGGCCAAGATCTTGTCCATTCTATACAGGTATCGCATCAAACACTTTGCCTTGAAAATGATAGCGATCCCGATTGACCCAGCTGAAAATGACAAGTACGAGGAGGCAATGGCCAAGGCAAAGTGCATCATCCTTGATGGTGTCAAGGACCATGTGGTGCCACACATTGCCGAGAAGGAGTCGACAAATGAGATGTGGGAGGCCCTAAAGAAATTGTACTACCATACTTCTGTGCAGAGGAGGATGTTACTTGAAAACCTATTGTGGTCATATCAGATGCAAAAGAGAGAGCATATAGATGTCTTCCTCAGTGGATTGAAGGAGATTCGCGATCAGCTAACTTCCATAGGGGCCACACCAAATCAGGAACTGATGGTGAGGACCGCATTGAACGCAGTCTCAGAGGATTGGGAGTATTTGTCCAGAGCATACTGGGCAGGACTAGCCTTTCAGATTGGGAGGAACTATGGGCGGCTCTTCGTCAAGAAGAAATCAGACGGGTGTCCAAGGCGGAGAGTAGTAGAAATGGGGTCAGAATCAAGGAGGAAGAAGAAGATGCAACTCTCACATCTGCAGGAAAGCAGGAAAAAAGAAAGAAGAAGGACCTCTCCAAGGTCAAGTGCTTTCATTGTGGGGAGCTGGGTCACTATGCGAACTAGTGTCCTAGAAAGAAGAGCAAGGGAGAGGCTTTTGAGACCAAGGCTACGTTGGCTAAGGCAAAGAAGGAAGTGGAGACTGATGACGACTATGCCATGAGTGCTCATGCACCTCGAGAGAAGAGGTGGGGAGACATTGAGTTGTAGTCAGACTGACTACAGGCGATGAGGGGCACCTCTTGGATTATACCTTGCTATGGGAGCCCCAAAGAGGAGTAGTAGGACTAGCGGATGTCAGCAGAGACGGATGTGGATGGAGCGATAGAGAGAGCTATAGTGCAAGAGTCCCAGGACAATGTGAGGCGGCAGTGCAAGAGGCATGGAGTTGTTGCAGCAGCGTAGAGGTTTGTAGAGGGAGCACTTGTTTGTGATAGAGGGAGCTTCAACATCGAGAGTGTTTCTAGCCTAACAGAGATGTCATAGTTGGGAGGATCAGTTACTTACTTCTCAGTAACAGAGTTGCAGTGCAACAATTAGCAATAGCAGTGCTATGGGAAGCACGATGCAGCTTGATGAGATGGGATAAAGTGCAGATGCAGCAATGGCAGTGGCAGGGCCATGGGCTGCTGCACAGATGCAGAGGGAGTTGTTGTACGGAAGCAGCAATAGTAGTGACAGGGCCATGGGTAGCAGTACATGGTGCAGCAGTGCAGAGGATGTTGGGCAGCAGGCCTAGCATCGCACAAGGACCGATGCCAAATGATCAGGGTGATACTCAGTGAGGACTATTACTAGAGCACAGTCCTCGCTAAGAGGGAGTGTTGATTTGGGGTAGCATCGGATGTGCTCTAGCCTTGAAAATTGATGAAGAGGCTAAAGCACATGAGATCTCGAAGACCCAGAAATGGTTTGGACAGAATCTAACTAGTTTGGGAGATATTAAAATAATTAATATTTTTAATAGAGTTCCTAAGTCTAAACTTAGGAAAAATAAAATATTAATGTGAATTAACATAAAACTGAGTAAGACTGGTCCAAAAGTCATGGATCAAGCCAAATCTAATCTTAGTCGTTGATTAGAGATTTAATCTCGGTCGTTAATGGACCAACGAGAAAAGTATAAGAGGAGGCTTGAGGGTCAGTTGGAGAACACATCGAGTTGATCAAGAATTCGATTTTCTGGGGCAGGGCTTGCTGAGGAAATCGAAGGAGCGATCAGAGTTGCAACTGAGGGGTAGTTAATGTAGTAGCAGAGAGGCAGAGATAGTACTGGGAGCATCAACGCAGACGCACAGAGAGGGTTGACGCAAAGCCAGCTAGAGGCCACGTAGCGGCAGCCAAAGGCCATGCAAAAACAGCCAGGAGTTGCACAGAGCTTGAGGAGGGCCAGCGTAGGAGACGCAAAGGCTCCAGAGGTTGATGCAGAGCCCCGAGAGGCTGACGTTGGGCCAAATAGGCTGACACAGAGCCTAAAGGCTGGCGCTGGGAGATTTCGTGGGGCAGATTAGAGTTGGAGAGTTGGATAGGGTGATGCAGTCCCTATCAGGGTGACAAAGAGCAGCAGAAGTGCTGCAGTGTTGTTGTGGGATCGTTCCTTTGGTGATTTAGCCGGAATATCTGTCTCCAACTGAGAAGTACTACTGCCAAGGGCATTCTCTGTTGGGTGAGCCATTTCTAGCACCCAGATTGTATTTTGAAACTGCTTAATAATAAAACCCTCTGATAGTTGCACCAGTTTTCTCGCATTGGGTTTTTCCGAGGACATTAGTCCAAAAACAACAGTGTCGCTTGTGCTTGTTTTCTTTTGTATTTATTTTCAGTATTTACATGGTAAATAACTTGTTAAATAACTGAACAAGTAGGAAGAATTAAATCAGATAATACAGGAAGAATTTCTAACAGAGAGACTTAGAAAATCCAACAGGTACCTTTGGCAAAAACTTGGCAAAGATGGCAAGAGATGTGGATCAACCAGGCAAGCAATTCCAATTTCCAATTTGTTTTTCTTTTCAAGTTAAATTGCTTACAAATTTACAATTCAAATTATCTATAAATACTTGTAATTTGTAAATAAGTAATGAAATGAACTAAGTTACTAATAAATGTCTTTTTTCTTTGTAGCACATTGGTGGGAGTCATTTGGCAGCCAGTCTCCTCAATTGCAAGAGTTTGCAATTAGAGTCCTCAGCCAAAATTGCAGTGTTTCACGTTGTGAGCGCAATTGATCTGTTTTTGAGCTCATACACACGAAGAAGAGAAACTATTTGGAACAAAAACGGTTAATTGATCTTGTCTTCGTGCAATACAACCTTCGACTAAGGAGGAACCAAATGATGAACAAAACACTTGACCTAGATCCCATTGCGTTGGACAATATTGATCCAACATCAGAATGAGTGGAGGAGACTGAAGATCATGTGTTTGATGTTGATTTTGATATCGACATGGCATTAGCGGGGGATGAAACAAATTTGGTGGCGACATCAAAACCAAGATCAATAGCGGCATCAAGGAAAGGCAAAAAGCCAATGGAAGGCACTAGTCATGTAGGTCGACAAACTCGTGCTTCCATTAGGTCCACTACTTTTGTTATTGGTGGCATTGCCATTGAGGTTGCAGATCAGGCTAAGGCATCCTCAAACTCTAAACCAGATGATGTCTATGTAGCTACTAATGATGATCTTGTGTCTAGTAGTGGTGATGAACTTGATGATTGATCATGCTTACACTGTAGACTTATAGTAGACCAATGGCCTTATAGCTTGCAACATTGTTTTTGGACTTTATAGGCCATTTAGAGCCTCATTGCTTATGTATTTTGTCAATGATATGTATTGCACTCGGTCCCATTTTGATATATTCACCTTTACATGGTATATAAATGAGCAAACTTTGCATATTTTGTCTCTATTGGCTTGGAACCATGGTTTTAAATCTTAAAAATAGTTTTATTTCATTAAAAATTAATTATTTAATGAATTTTTCTAAATCTAGTTCATTTAGACCTAACCAGTCCCGGTTCTGGTTCTAAACCCGATTCATTAGGTGGATCGGTCTGGTCACTGGTTCCAGTTTTTAAAACACAGAATTGATCTCTGTTGCCCGCTCTATGATAGCTCTAATATGGTAGAGTTGTTGTTCACTCTATGATCTGAAAACACAGAATTGACTATTTGTTCAATTTCACCAAATATTAACTAAGGTTGCTTTTATGTGAATGAATGAGAGAAAATTGATTTTTTAAGTGCCTTAAACATAAACTTGAGAACTGAAACTGAGCATGAACAACAGAAAGAAAAGAAGCAAACACATAAATCTTTGATGACGGAGTTCGTCCCTCCTGGACTACATCTCTGGGTTCGCTTCCAAGTGGGCGTCCACTATATCAGGAATGCCCAAAGTCTCTTTACATCAGAATGCTTTTTTCAACTGATAGTTCTCGGCCTCGGCGCTTCAACGCAACTTTCAGATTACAAAAAGTCCCAAGGATGGCCAAGATATGCCCAAAAAGGCATTTGCAGGCACAGTTATTACATAGTCTTCAGTGTCACTGTACAACTCCCCCCTGATGGCGCAATGGCATATCATTTTATAAGGTCATGGGCAGGTCCCGAGGTCAAACCCACAGACCTCCGGGTCTTGCATGGAAAATATATTGCAATACATTACAACATAGTTTAAATATGGCACATTGAATTTAATATATAGCATTTGGTATTAATGTTATAGGTTGGCAGAATAAATATATTTGGCATATATTGTAACCAAACGCAGCAGTGGAACCACGTTGAAACCGGTTGCACATGACATGCCAATTCATAAACTGTTAACATATCGCTCCACGCCATTGGGTTCCACCTCCCATGCCACATCAACACTCTGTGTCATTTGAACTTGTTGTTTACTCTACGCCATACCTTCGTTCCCACATATCAACATTTCCATTGCCATATAATGTTTATACTCCGTCGTTTCGGATTGTTGTTGCACCGATTAAACCATACCCCCACTTGCCATAATACAAAACAATAAATACATATTAGCGCCCATCATTTAATAAATGAAATACATGGCATATTGGTAAGGTTTTTCATTGTGTAGGCAGAGGTCGTGGGTTCGACCCCGACCCTCCCCATCTGACTTTGAACTGTACCTACGTTGACTTTGACCTGCCACTTGTCATGATATAAGATTGCCACTTGCCCTGCTAAGGCACATTTCTTTACCTGTTTGCCATAAATTTCAGAGTGTGTTTTCTTACTCATACTGAGGCCATTTTTGAAACTGAATATGTTTTTGGAATCAACGTGACCATCTCTTTGACTTGGCATTGGTTTTGCGAGTATCTGAGACTTTTGAACTTTGAGCATTTCAAGGATCCTCCTGGATCACTCTATCGCTCCAGAGTTGCATTATATGTATGTATCCTTGTTGACATCACTTGTATGGATCTCTGTTACATTTATTGATGGCACCTTTGCATTGTATATAATTCTGAGTTATACAGGCATCGATTTGCTCATCCACAGTTGGTTCTCAGCAGTGGCATAGACCCTTGGCAGTGTCATGTGGTTGTAGCCTTTGGCTGCAGTTCTTAGTACAGTGACCTCTGTCCAGCAGCATCATATATATATATTGATGGTTTCAGTATAGTACTCACAACAGTATTATATCTATAGCTCCTTTGCACAGTCATCACAGTACCACAGTTGTATTTCAGTTTCACAGTGGCATGTTTGACATCACCTTTGTATGGCATCATAGTTCCTCACTGATGGTATAGTGACCATATGAAGAGTTATTGATGAATCTTGTTCACAAACGAAGTTGTGAACAAGACTTGCAAGGGTTTTTGAGCAGATGTTTGTTCTTTGTATATCTCTGTTGAACTTTCAATGACAATCTAATACAAGAAGAATTTGGAAGGGTCTTCCTCATTTGTAGGGTTTTTCTCTAGTCTCTCACCAAATCTCCGTGTCTGTTGTGCATGGTTTTCTTCTTATGTTCTTTTATATTCTGCTGTTATGATGATGTCATTGTTCTTTCTATATAATAGCCAGTGGTGTTTAAATACTATGGTGTGAATATAATGAAATGCAGTTATCTAAAGCAAAGAACAATGTGGATCTCGAAAACTTAACAACCCTTGACCAATTCCAGCTTTGATACTTTGATTTGTATATTTTACATGTGGAATTGTTCAGTTGTTATGAATAAAATGTATTAAATATAAATAATGATGATAATTGTAATAATGATTAGTTAATTAATAATTAGTGTTGAAGAGGCATGTCTAAATGAGATATGACTTTCCATGAAGGGGCACTTGCCTAGTATATAAGTAGTCCCCTCACTCTCATTTGTAACATCATTCTTATTCATAGATTTTATTATATATTCTCGTATCCTCAATGGATATCTACATATTCCAAGTCTTCTAGAGTATTTAATTTGAAGAACGAACTTTGTTCGTTCCATAAGCAATTTTATGTTTGGTAGTTTTTCATCCCCTGAGATCTGGCCCCTTCCCCCTCTCCAATCAGAAGTTCAATTCCACATCCCCAATACTTGAAATTAATTGCAGAATACCAGACTACTATTTTATTAAAGTATAGATTTATTTTCCCTATACAGACATGGACTACTACACAATATTGTGCTTTTAATTATTACAATGGAGCTGCATAGCACCCACATTTTTTTTTAATTATCGTTGTAATTTGTCATTAAACCTGGTTATTACTTGGAAGAAGAAAGGTTACAATGAAATACAGGACACCTGAGGCTTCAAAATATGCAGTCAGGATGAGAACAAAGAAAAATACCTGCATGAACTGCCTGAGATTCCCAAAATTTATTAAGCAGCAAATTCCTCCTCTTTTTAGGAGTTAGATTTTCAGAAATACAAGCCTGTAAGGAACTGTAAATCAGCCCTATATTTATGGCACTTTGAACCTCCTGATATTCTGCCCGTGTTTTTACTGCATCATCAATAACTTCCACTCCAAGATGGGGATCCGAAAGGTTAAGCAGATATGAACATCCAAGAAAATCATTCTCTTGTGAAATAGGCTTTTCCATTGCTGTCTTTGCAAAATTTAGTATAAGGCTGTCATTTGGAACAGTGTTATTACTAGCAAGCCAGTACAAAATAACAGCGGCAGCACATGCATGTATGCTGGAACAATCTTTTGTAAATAAAGGTAAGCCAATATCTTGTAGACTGCTTGGGTCAACTGAAGTTGTCCTGCTTAGTTTCAGAAGCCATGGAAGTTGTAAAGTAGCAAACGACATGAATCTTTTATTCTCCTTCAAAAGAACATCCCAATCAAACTCCGTATCTTGAGAAAACTTTTTTGTGACAATGGGAAGAGTATCCCTCAAAATTTTGAATATTGCTTTCTCATCTTGTCCCTCTTGAAGGGTGTCAGAGCAACTTCCTCCACTGCTTTCAGTTATAACCATAATTTCTTCTCTGCTTTTAATGGGAAAAGAAGCAATTAATGCCTTTTGGTCAGACAAAGTGGGAGCTTTCTTTCCAAGGGCATTCCGTAAGTTCTCACATTGTCTTGCCAAGTCAATCTCTTTCCAGGCATGCAGCAACTCACCAACTGATTCTAAATCACAGTGGCTAATAGCAAAGCCAAGAAGTTCTTTGCGGGACTGCAAATCCAGTTTGTCAAGGTCAGGTCCCCTTCCAATGGCAGCACATAAGTCCCAAATTGGCCCATGATCTTTCCTCACCAGACGAAGACAAAGATCTACAGCTAACTGCAGATCTCCAGTAGACCCTGTTTCTCTTGCAATGGCTTCTTCTACTGTTGCAATATCATCTGGGGAATTTAATCCTAGAAGTCTTGCAACTTCGATGAGCTCTCCAGCTTTGATATAGCCCCCTGGTTTACTTGTAATTACCATTTTAACTATCTCCATTGGGTTTTGTATCTGCCTAAACTGCATAGGCAGCAGATTAACACCTAACCTAGGAAGTTTAATCGTGATAGCATCAATGACATCAGCTTCAGCCTTGACTTGTTTACTGCTTGGGAAAAGGGCCAAGCACTCCTTAGCCTTCCGTATCTGCCAAACCAGAAGGTTGTGAGCAGGGATTAATTTATAAAATAATGAATATCATTCAGGACATAAATTGTGTTACAAGTTTTTGAGAAACAAGTAATATTGAAAATGAAGTGTTGTCACAGATGTTTTGACAAATAATTAGTATTCAGATAGAGCACATTTAATGGAAATGAATGAATGACAATGTAAACAGATGAACTTAATACAACTGATCCACACTCATAACAATGACATTTGTTGCTTAATTATATGATGTTGTATCCACTATCAATTCTACATGCTTCTCTCTCTCTCTCTCTCTCTCTCTATATATATATATATATATAATCACAGAAAAATAATACTTCTATGAGGTACAAGAAGGTGGTAGAAACTGGCCTAAGTTGCACGATACGGGGAAACGAGTACAAGTTTCTGAAATGGGTATATGAAATGTGAACCCCCAAAATTTTGAAAATGGGGAAACGCAATTTATATATATATTAGGAAATTTAAGAGAGGTGCAATCATAAAGCATACATGATACATTATAATTTAATACATTATGCTTAAATTGTCTAATGTCAATGCATAAACTATAAGTCTCTAAATTTAGATCACATTTACTCATGAATGATCACATAATGAAAATAGCAATATCCAAAATCAGCCACAAGAAATTTCTAATTTATTGTCTCGTGCTTGATTGGGAGTCTCCTCCTGCACAGTCGAATGGCCTTAGTGCTCTTGATTAAATACAAGTTCCATACCCTATGTGCTTTTTATTATTGGGAGTCTCCCCTGCATAGAGGGCTTGGTTCTCTTGATTAAATACAAGTTCCATACCCTAGCACCTGACAAAATCCAATGGAAACATTGCAATCCCCCCATTCCTGAAATCCCGAAAAACAAATAAGTCTGCTCGATTTTGAGCAAGATCTAAAATTCTACTTTCTGTATATGAAATCCAATGAGGGCGAAACCACTCTCAAACATTCTGAGTCATTTCATGGTAATGGTAAAAATTTAAGTAAAAGGGTGAAAATGAAAGAAAAAGGAAAATGTCACTTATGTGAAAATGAAAGAAAAAGGAAAATGTCACTTATGTGAAAATGAAAGAAAAAGGAGAATGTCACTTTTACATAAGTGACATTCTCCTTTTTCTTTCATTTTCACCCTTTTACTTTAAAAATTTAGCATTACCATGAACTGCATATCAACACTAGGGCCATAGGCTTGAACATTAGGCTTCCCCACTCAAAACAATTTGTTTCCAATCTTCAATAGCTCCCTCTATCACTCCTGAATAGCAAGGAGCGAATAAAAAAAAAAAAGTCACTTTATCGCTGAAATGTGGTTATATGACCCGGAAACGTGTTTCAGGCCGTACTAGGCCACGTTTCACCCAAGTGAAACGTGGTAGTACGGCCTGAGATGCGTTTCCAGGCCATACCAAATGTGTTTCCGTATAGTTTCTGCCCAGAAACGGGCTAAAGCCCAGCGTTTCCTGCAGCATAGAAATTGGCACATCTATCTAAAGGTTATAAGAGAATCATCATGTCAGAACTTGCACAATGCCTCATGGAATAACCACATGCACCGTGCAAGGAGATAATGTTGAAGATCAAACAAAAGCGCTTCCTTGAAAGCAACAAAATAATTGATATATTGAACTCATTGGAAGAGTTAGGCATTATGAGTTCAATATATTATTTCTTTGACACTTCCATATTGAAAGACATGTTTGATAAACAAATAACCAATGACAAGTCGATGACAGCATGAATTATTTTTATTATCCAATTATCAGATCCCTATATTTATGTCATTTTCATGTACAAACTGCAATGGACAAAATACACCCCACACCATACCATATTTTAAGTTATGCATACCGAGAAAACTGATAAGAAGATGGATGCAACCTCTGATTACTAGGATGAAAATGACAACTTACTATAAATAATGAACAGATAACCTGTATTGAAATTCAAAAATCAACCAAAGCAGTTAAAAAGTCACATAAACAACAATACATGCTGGTACAGTATAGGGTTGGCATAAAGCATAACCAATCCATCTTTACATAAATAAGAAGTGCACAAAAATAAACAAAATCAATACAGCCCTAAATCTTAAGAAAACACACTAGCATTTAAAGAAGACAATCTCATTAATGTCCACAATGAAAAAATAATAGGTCAATGGGAAAAAAAATAGTCAATGAGCACTAGCAACTAGAAAGTGGGCATCTGCATACCCCTAAATGCTTTGAAATGATTTGAAGTACAAGAAAAAAAATAGAAATACAAGAGAAAGGGTAAATCTAAAAGTACTGAAATTCTATGGCAAGAGTAGTAGAATACAATTTTCTTCTTTGATAATTACTTGCATATGATTTTGAATGTTATGTACAAAGTTTGCACTCTCAGAAATTAAACACTCCAGAAGACTTGGAATATGAAGATCTTCATTGAAGATAGAAGAATATATATTAAATTGTATGAATGAGAATGATTACAATGAGGGTGAGGCCTGCTTTTATACCTAG
Source organism: Pinus taeda (assembly GCA_000404065.3). Lineage (NCBI taxonomy): Eukaryota > Viridiplantae > Streptophyta > Pinopsida > Pinales > Pinaceae > Pinus > Pinus taeda. Next base: position 11,738 of record APFE030459526.1, on the reverse strand, counting down.
GCAGGTACCTCTTCACCAACGGTCATGTCCTTAGGGACATACATGTTCATTTAACTAATTACTAGTTAATCATTATTTATTATTATTATTGTGTACATTATTTGTATTATTATATATATTATATATATATATATATATAATATTGTCTTCCTCTTCAAAAAGCTTTGTTCTCAAAGCTTACTGATGAAAAGACTTGATCTCTTTTTCTGTTTTGAATGTCTTCTCATCTCAAAACTATCATCTTCGTTGATACAAGAAAATAAGATCCTTTGAGTGATAAATAAAATTGCTGAACTAAGAAGGGAAAAGGGAAAAGGGAAAAGGAAGAGGCTCAGTATATTTGATGGCCACAAACAGGTTAATATTGGGACAAGCCAAATGTTGATTTTTGGTAGCATTGGATGTGCTCTAGCCATGAAAATTGGTGGAGAGGCTAAGAAACATAAGATCTCCAAGACCCAAAAATTGGTTGGGGAAATTCCACCTGGATGGAGAGATATTAAAATAATTAATATTTTTAAAAAGGTTCCTAAGTCTAAACATAGGAAAATTAAAATATTAATGTGTATTAATATAAAATGGGTGAGAAAGTTCTAAATGACAAGGATGAAGCCCAATCTAATCTTAGCCGTTGATTAGGGACTTAATCTCGACCGTTGAATCCTCAACAGGAAAAGTATAAGAGGAGGCTTGAGGGTTAGTTGGAGATACACCAATTCCAAAGAGAAGCTTGGAGCAGCTTTCGTTGTCCAGCTAAGGAACTATAGAAGTTGTTGTGGGATCTATCATCCGAGTGCTGATAGGCCAGAATATCTGTCTCGGAGGAGAGGTACTTCTGCCAAGGAAAATATCTGAAGGGTGAGCCATTTCTGGCACCTTAGTTGTATTCAAAAAAATGCATAATAATAAAACCCTTATATCTGCTACACCGGTTTTCCCGCATGGGGTTTTCCCGGGGACGACTGTCCAAAAATAACAGTGTCCTCTGTGTGATTGTCTCAGTTATTTCAGTTGTTGATCTTGTATATGAGTGAAGGCTGCATTTGTGTTTATTTCGGTATTTATATTAATAAATAACTTGTTAATGAAATTATTAAAATAATGCTATTGAGTGTTTAATGCTCATTCTTATTAGTTGTTTCTATTTTTATCATTTTGGCAGTTTCTTAAAAGAAACTGGTTCTTTCTATTTTCTTAATAGAAACTTGATGTTTCTATTTCTATAAATATCTTTGTATTACTTATTGAGCTTCATTTGCTCATGAAAAATCAATTGAATTCATTCATTGATTACAGTATCAGAGCTCGGGTATCTTTCGAAATAATTTTTCATTACTTGAAAAATTTTGGGGTTCATTTCAAAATTGCTCCTGGAATCTGAGATTTTTTCTGGGGCGTCATTTTTTTCTCTTTAGACGTCGTTGTTTAATTTTGCACCTGCGGGTCTTGAATACTAGAATATACATTGGAGTCAGAATTTTTTTTTCTCTAGTTAGAAGAACCATCTAACGCCGTCCGCATTTGCAACTGTGTAGTGGTCGATAAACTGCCAATTTAATACAGTGCGTGTTTGGCGTAGTGCTCAAGTACTGATGCTCACCGTTTGGAGAAATACCATGAGTGCTCTTCGTTGCAAGTTGAGAAATCACGCACGCTTCCACGCTCGCTCCATGGTTGTCTTGGCTACATAAGTATTCTAGAAAAGGGGTTTTTCTAGCAAGATTCATCAACGAAGTCCCTGTATTCACCCTTGTCTTTCAGCGAAGATGTTGCGGTTATGGACGAGGTGTAAATTACAAGCCTAACGGATTTTGCCTTTGTACAAGCGCTCAGAATATCCAAAGTCCCATTCACAGCGACTTGGATAACACCAGTTTATCTGGTCGGCTGAACTGTGGATAGCGTTTACAACAGAAATATCCCTCATTGCTAGACCTTCTCTTATACCACACGCTTCCACGCTAATCTGTCACGCTTCCACATTCCCGAGAAAGTCCCACAGTTCAGAAACAGGTGTACTCATTTTTTCACACAAGGCATCAATTCCGAGCGCGGAAGTTTTGTAATAATTTCTTCGTTTATTTATTGTCCAAATCCCATCGAGGAACGAGATCAATCTCAGAGGAGCCAAATTTATTCAGGGGTCCGAGTTCATACTTGTTTGGAGGATAAAATTGTTGTAACTCAAGCTTCTCTGTCTAGCAGAAATCACGTTCTTCCAACAGGTCAAATTGATTCATATATTAGATATCATTTTGGGATTCAACTGTGTTAAGTAAGTCATTCACGTATGACCATTTCCATGAGAGGTAGTCGTAACTGACTAATTTCTCATGATTTTTGAATAGTTCACTTAGCACTGATTGCATCGGGTGATGCTCACAGGGGTGAAGAAGTGGGATTGAAACTAGTGAAATGTGAAGAACGAATCACATAGCATCAATCATCACTTCCGGGGCTTGCACTCGGTAACCAGGACTTCCCAGGAGGTCACCCATCCCAGATCTCCTCTGGCTCAAACGCGCTTAACTGTGGAGTTTTTCCCCACAATCAAGCCCACTTGGAGATGTGCCAGGCTTGTGGCTGAATTTAGGACAAAGTTGCCTCTGTCCTTGACCGTGTGTAACCATCTCTGTCGTTGTGCATAAAGCATACTATCTGTGGGCAGCGTATTTCTCTTTCAGCCATTTTCTCAATCATAGTTGTTGGTTTGGCATTTGACCAAGAGTTGAATCTTATTTCCAGCACCTGTCCGTTTTTTTTGTTGTTCGGATCAGCCGGCATCTATATTAAAATCCATATCAGACTCCTTTGTTGTTTTCTGTGTCTTGGGAAACATGCAGATGGCCTAACTAACCAATCTGATGTTGGAAGGCAATCAGCGTTTTAATGGCAATAATTATAACATCTGGAAACAGAGAATGTTGACCATTTTTTAATATAGGCGTCTTGACCAACTCGTTCTGAACAAAAAGCTTCGTCCTGGTACAGCTAGTACCGATCAAGATAAGTTTGATGATCAAAATCGAGAGGCTATTATGCTTCTCAAACTATCTGTGACTGATGATCAGTTACCCCAGATTCCTTCTGACAAGACCGCTGCCAAAATCTGGCAACATTTGAAAGAATTGCACGAGACATCCGACAAGAGCAAAGCTTTCTTTCTCAAGAATCAGTTGTTCTCCATCATGATGGAAGAAGATATGTCTTTACAGGAACATCTTAACAGGATTAAAGACATTCGAGATCAGCTCAAAGCCATTGGTCGAACCATGGAGGAAGAAGATATGGTAGTCATCACTCTGAAAAGTCTACCAAAACCTTATGAGCACTTCATCGAAACATTCAACATTACATCCACTAATGTTGATCTGAAGTTTCCGGAGTTATGCACCAAACTCATGCAGCAGGACCGTTGGAAACAATAGTTTGGTAGTGGTGCTTCATCAGCCGCCTCAAAAAATGCTTTTGCTGCCAAATATCAATTTTCTCAACCTTTTCAACAGAAAGGTTCCTCTCAACCTTTTGACCCTGCTAGGAAGAAAAAATTGCATTGTAATTACTGTCACAAGTTCGGCCACATGAAGAAAGATTGCCAACAAAGGATTGCTTCTGAACAGAAGAAATAGGGAGGGCCCCATCAGACAGCGAATTTTGCAGAACATTCCGAGCAGACAGAATCTACCTTTTAAGCCTTTATGGCTAAAAAGTCTTCAAATCATGTTCCGTCTTCAGCCTGGTACATCGACTCTGGTGCATCACGCCATTTCTCTCACAGGCGTGATTAGTTTATTAAGTTCTCACCTTTCAGTGATTCCATGGTATTCAGCGGAGGTGAAGAGTACACAGTGGTTGGTAGAGGTACAGTTCAGATCCAATCTAGTGGGCGTACACTCATCTATCTGAATGTGTACTATGTTCCTGGTATGGAAATTAATCTGTTGTCTGTCATCGAGATTATGAGGAACTCTCCTCAGCTTGATGTAGTGTTCAGTGCGCACAAGTGCTCCATTATTGACAGGGAGACTAGTCTAACGGTTATTGTTGGCCTAGAGGATCATGGTCTATACAAGCTTCATGACACTGGTGATTCTCCAGAAGTGGCTCTAGCAGCTCTCGTTTCTCCCATTAGTACTCTGTGGCATCGGCGATATGGGCATCTAAACATGCAGTATCCCTCTCAGCTCTCTCAGGAGGGACTTGTGTCAAGGTTACCTAATATTCAAACTCAGCAGTTGGGAGTATGCGACACCTGTCAAGCTGGCAAGCAACATCGGTCATCATTCAAAGATAGAGAATCTTGGCGCGCATCTAAGGTACTCCAATTAATCCATGCTAATATTTGTGGTCCTACGAATACATCTTCTATTACTGGTTGCAAATACTTTTTGCTTATTGTAGATGATTTCAGTAGAAAGATGTCGGTGTATTTTCTAAAATATAAATTTGATGTATTTAGCATCTTTCAGAAGTTTAAATCCTTAGTTGAAAAAGAGTCTGGTTGTAATATCATAACTCTTAGGACAGATAACGGGGAGGAATTATGTTCTTCTGCTTTCTCCAACTTCTATGATACTCATGGCATCAAACGCCAATTAACTACACCCTACACTCCTCAGCAAAACAGTGTTGTTGAACACCGCAACCGTATGGTTGTTGAAATGGCTCGTTCCATGTTACAACACAGGAGTGTTCCAAACAAATTCTCGGCTGAAGCAGTATTTACTATTGTCTATCTTCTTAACCGATCACCTACTCAAGTTGTTAAGGGGAAGACTCCCGAAGAGGTTTGGTCTAGCCATAAGCCTAAGATCAATCACCTCAAAGTATTTGGCTCAATTGCATATGTTTGGATTCTAGTTGCTAAGTTGGATTCCAAAAGCCAAAAACTCATGATGACCGAGTACAGTGATCATCACAAGGCCTATAGGTTGATAGATATAACCATTGGTCGTCTTAGCTTCAGTAGGGATGTAATATTTGATGAAGACACAGGATTCTTTCAATCTCCACCTTCTGAGCAGTGTTCTAAGGATCAACCTCACAGTGTTCTTCTTCCGGTAGGTCCACTCGACGGGAGGGATGATACAGCATCAGTATTTGATGATGCACTACCTGAACTTCCTCCGGAAAATAACCCTACTCTTGTTGCTCCTATTGATCCTGAGCCTTCTCCTCCTCCTCCTGATATTGGTTCCTCTACTTTCTGACCTAAATGGTGGGCTAAAACCATTGGTGATCTACGGGATAATGAGCTCCTTGAAGGTAGAACTTCTAGACATAAGAGCAAACAGCAGTCTACAGTAAATTTTGCTCTTATGGCTAACCTGCACAATATTTTTGAGCCTCAAACCTATTCAGAGGCTAAGAGTACATCTGAGTGGGAACAGGCTATGGAAGTTGAATTCCAGAGTCTTTAGAAGAATCACACGTGGACCCTTTCTAATCTTCCTGCAGGGAAAAATGGGTGTATAAAGTGAAATACAAAGCTGACGGAACCCTTGACAAGTATAAAGCTCGTCTTGTTGCTCAAGGGTTCTCACAGAAGGAAGGCATCAACTATGAGGAGACATTTGCTCCTACAGCCAAGATGAGTACCACATGGCTTGTCCTTGCCCTAGTAGATCAGTTCAATTGGAAAGTTCATCAGATGGATGTAAAGAGTGCTTTCCTAAATGGTGATGTTGACCACTACGTGTTAACTACCCATAGCAGTACACCCCCTTTTTCCGCAAAAGGGATAGCGCTTGATCGACGTGTCCGTGCCATTCGACCGTCATCATCAGCCCGATCATGTTATGTTGTAAACCCAGTCTGCATATGCAAATTGTAAATAATCTTAGCAGATCTAAGGCATGTATGTAAATTGCCTAAGCAAACCTAATTTTCTAGTGATAATCTACATTTCGGAAGGTTTTTTGTCTCACCGATCCATGATCGGTAGAGTTTTCCTTCAGCCTAACCTCAAAGCCGGAATGGATTTTGTCATTAGAATCTTAGGGAGTCCTAGTGTGCTAGGTCAAGTCTATGTAAAAGTGATTTGGGAATAATCCTAACTATTTGGTTAGGTTATTACAAATTACTTGATCTGCAAGATTATATTTGTGTCGCAGAACTGGGTGGTCTATGAGGGTCTATGTCAAATGGGCTTTCCCCCTTGAGATGTAAAATTGTAAAATTCATGATGTAAAGTGTCTTGAGGGTTAGAAAATGTTTTATCCCCTCATAAGTCCTAGGTCCTAGGTGATTTTTCCGAAGGCTAAGTTCGAGAGTCCAATAAAAATAATAAAGGATATAAATAATAAAAAATAATAATAATAATAATATAAATTAAATAATAAAATTAAAAATAAAAAATAAAATAAAATAAATTTAAAAACTAAATAAAAAATTGAAAATAAAATAAAATAATAATAAGTCAAAGTTTTGAGGAAATAAACGCAAAATTTAAAATTTTAATATATTAAAATGCATTTAAAAATTTCGACGGATGAGATTAAAAGGGATTTTGATCCTCATCGATGGTCGAGAGCATTTTGACATAGATCACTCGAACTAGCTGTTGGGAAATTTTTCCTTTAAATAGGGTGTCAGGGGTCATTTGAGATAATTCGATCTTAAAGTCGTGTGCTAAAGAAAGCTCTCTTGTAGTGATTTTTTTTGTGCAATAAAGAAAGACTTTGGGGTTGAAATCTTGTTGGTGTTACTCTTCTGGAAATGTTGTAAGATGTTTTATTTATGCGCATGATTTTAATTTCAGCCATTGATGATAGCGTTGTGAAGAGTGATATTAAACACAGGTATCTTGTTTAGTCGCAAGGGTTTGAATGGTAGTTAAATTTCTGAATATGATCGCAAGTATCTCCATTACATTTGGATTTTAGTATCGTTTTCTCCTTCTTCATTAATGGTTGAAGTAAGTTGTGCAGGAAAATCTAGATTTCGAAGATCAATGGGCATTTGGGGAAGTTCTTAGCTGAACCAGCCAACTCCCGAAAAGGGCATTTTCTGAAGGGCCTAGGGAGTTTTGATCCCGAGCTTATCATTTGAAATTTTTCTTGTGAATGCATGAAGGGTTTTCTGAAGAATCTCATGTTAAATTTAAAATTCTGAAAATATATTTGTATCATATTGACAAATCTTGCTAGTTAGAGCCTTTAAGCTGTAAATATTGTAATTGTTTAACTGGTTTTAGGGTTTTTAGTTTTGTTTCTTGCACATTTTATTTCTGGGTGTTCGGTTTTTGTGCAAGTTGCAGGTCTAAAAAAGAAAAAAAAATTGTTTGAAGCCAGATCTAGGCCCTGGAGGGTAAGATCTAGCCTCAAAACCAGTTTTTGCAGGTGCATCATTTTGCAATCCAGGGTTTCAGATCTCGTTCAAATCTGGAGAAATTTTTTGGGTTTATTAATAAATCCTAAAGCAAAATATAACATTTTAATCTGGAAATTTCGGGGTTTTATTTGGCAGTGATTTTCCATTTTGTTAACTGCCTGGGGTTTGTCCAGCAGAAGTATTTTTCAAAATTTATTAACAGTTTTTCAGCTGTGTGTTTCATTTCTCACCCTTGCTGCCAGAAATCCACCAACCCCTCTGCTGCCATCACCATCCAGATCTACACGTTGTCTATAGGTCTGCGTGTTGTTCATCATCTGCAAGCGAATCTGAATAAGCCAAACGTTACTCCATATTCAACCCCATAGCCATCTCCTCCATGCAACTGCCTTTTTTGAAATCAGTCCACTGAACCCGTGGCTCTCTACACTTCACGTTTTTTATTTCTTCCGTTCCAGCTCTCCTTCACGGTGCTGCAAACTATCATTCCCACTGTTGTCTGCACCTGCAATTTGCTCCTACAGCTCCCACCACACGCCCAAACACTGCCTAAACCATCAGTTTTGGCATCATCCGACCTGCTTAGCTCCATTTCCTCCCTAACCTTTTCCACGTTGTTTCTCTTTCTGCTGCCCACAGATTTGTGCTCATCGTTGTCATACTTGCACGCTGCAGCAAGCAAGACAAGCTTCAGACCTGCCTGCAACTTGACCCTATGCTCAGATTTTCATTTGTTTGGTTTAATACGATTAGGTTTTATTTTTTAGAATTAAATTGAGCTTTCTTTCCTTTTTTATTTTTGCATGTATGCAGGTAGATTTAGTTAACATTTTGATTTTAATGTATAGGGTAGATTTTTTATAATCTTTATTTACTTTTTAGAATTAGATTTCTTCTTATTTGTATATATTCCACTTTCATTTAGTTTCATAACAAGACTTTTATTTATTTACTTTTGGTTCTAGTTTTACCTTTGGACACATTTAATTTTAGTTTTGTTTTGTGGTTTCAATTTTTGTATTTAAAAATCTAAAATAATAATAATATAAAGAAAAGAAAAAAAAAATCATAAAAGGTTTTTTTTTTTTTCAAATAAAAATGAATAAATAAAAAAAAAAAAGTTCCTTTTTATTTTTTATTTTATTTTTTTCTCTTAGTTTATATTAGATTTTAATTTTATTAGGATTTTAGTTTTGTTTTATTTTAAACATAGAATTTTTATAAAAATTAAAAAAAATTGAAAAAGATTAACTAAACATCGAAAATTCATTTTGGTGTCTTTTTTGGTATCTATGTTCCACTTCTGGTATATAGTTAAATGTGCTTGAATGTTTATATCTGGAGATGAACTATTCGAAACTGGTTAGCATTTAAATTTCGTGGTTGCTTAAAGTATTTGATCTTTTGAAATTTATTTGCTAGAGCATCGCGCATCTATTGAATATCTTGCATCTGGTGAAATTAATTATTGCTTCAATATATAACGCTCGTTACATATTGGAAATTTTGAAAATATGTTCAAGCAATCATTAAATTACTTCATAATAAGCAATAGCTAATTAATTACTTGATTTTCATTGACTCCATAAGGCACTAGTCTTAAGCATTTAAAGATCTAATCAAATTCTAAAATTGATCAAGTGCTGGTTTTCCCCTGCTGCGTCTCCCAAGCCAACTGATTCCCAGTTGATCTTCATTTATCCCGTAGCGTCTACCCCCCTTAGCCTGCTATAGGGAGACAGCTTAAACAGAGACATCGAGGATTAGAGTGACAGCCCCCAGTCTGAGCGTTATCGCGCTGCCTAGACAATCTGTGCGACAACATTTTTTGGTGCTCCTGCCGGGGATAGAATTTTTTTGTCCCTAGCGTTTCAACGACATTTCATCTTCATTCTTCTCTCTCATCTGGAATTTGGAATATTTTCATTTGAGCCAGCAACGACAACATTTTTTGGCGCCGTTGCCGAGGACAAAGTTTTTTCTGTCCTTGGTTTATTCGACAATCATCTTTCATCTTTCTCATCTCTCATTTGAGCCGGCAAAGTCAAGATTTTTGGCATCATCTCATCTTTTCCACCATTCATTAGCCTGTCAAATAGCCAACATTCTTTGGTGTCATTTGATCTTTTCGTCACATTTTCTTTCGTCATATCGTTTAATCGTACCTTCAACACCTACTCTTCAGTTCGTTTCTTGTTTAGGTGGCGACTCCATCTATTTTCATCTATTTTTCCCAGACAAGAAGCCTCCCTCATATCTGCTTATTTGTTGCTTTTTGAATCCTAGAGTTAGATTCATGTTCAAGTAGCGTCTCCACTTCTTTCATCTCTTGATTTTCTTGAGCAGAGATCTCTTTCTATCATCAATTTGGTCCCTCATTATTCATCATGGATTATTCGTTTACCCCATGTCATTTTGCTGATGTTCTCCATGATGTTCCGAAACTGGCCATTTCTAAATTACCTTTGTTCTCTGGTGGTGATTCAGTCATTGTTAGAAAGAATTTAGGCAGGTTTACTCGTATAATGATTATATATTGTAGATCTCCTCAGTGTGATCATGAAGATGTCAAAATGCGTCTATTTGTCCTTTCTTTAGAGGGTGATGCTTTGAATTGGTTTAATAATTGTCCTAAAGATTCTTTCACTTCTTTACAAGACATTATCAATGCTTTTAAAGATAGATATGGTTATCAAGATAGCTCGCCTTGTGCCGCTAAAATTGTGCAACAAAATGAAAGTAATCTTATGAAAAGTCCAATTGTCGATGAAAGATTTCAAGACAAATCTTCATATCAGAATGTGCATCCAACTGTACCATTGCACATCAAATCCATGATAGTGGAAAAGCAGGGACAAATTGTAAAATCGATGTCGACAATGAAAAGGAAAATTAGAAGCAAATTATAGAAGAACTAATGCAGCTGGTAAAAAATATGGGGATCAATCAAGAAAAATTTGTAACTAATTACCCCAATGATATGAGAACTTTATGCACCCAGCTGGAAAAATGTGATAAGGAGATGGAAATCATGAAAATTAAACACTCTAATCACATAACCGACATGCAAAGTCAACATGCTAAGGAGATTGAGACCATGAAAGCTAATCATGACAAGGAAATTAATTTTATACAAAGCAAGTTATCAGGCTTAGAGGAAAAGATGAAGATCATGGAATTCAATCATTCAAATCAAGTGACTACCATGGAAGCAAGTTACCAAGAAGAAATAAGTTTGATTCAAAACAAATTTTCAACTATGGATAAAGAATGACCATCATGAGATTCGATTATAATAATCAATTGGCTACCCTGCAAACAAATTATAAGAAAGAAATAAACTTTATGCAACAATGTTGGATGACCATAAAGGCAAAGGACGACAAAGTAATAAAAGATACGGACGCTAATTAGATATGTCTTCAGAATAAGTTATTGACCATGGAAGAAGACCGTGCCAGGGAAATTAGTGCTATGAAGGTTGAACACTCTAGTCAGATGGATGGCATTACAATACAGGTTCAGAAATTTCAACAACAGTTGGAAGATGAAAGAAACCAGGGAACATCAATAGATCAAAAGCCTCATTATTTGCTGCAATAAGCTCCATCTTATTATGAGGTTCTTTGTTCCATTGAAAAGTGGCTAATTGAAGGTGACCTGGATAAAAGGGAAATTAATAATCAGGTTGATGCTCACACGGTCAATCCACGAGTCATAGAAGATCAAGTTATAACTCATGACATCTGTGAGACTGATCCATCATCATTGACAGAGCAAATGCAGAATGAAGAAATATATGTCATGCATATCTTACATACTTCATCTAAGAGCTTTGAAGCAGAAAGTTCCATGTCATTAGTGACACAGCATGCCACAAAGAAAAAGTGCAAGAGAAAGAGAACGAGAAGGTGATTTGATGCATCAGACGGCCGCGAGCAACTTGATTTTCGGATAGGAAAAAGTCCTACCATACGCAGAATTGGACATGGCACATCCGAGAAGCAGCCGACAGATTTGCCTGAAAGCAAGGAGAAGCTCAGTATACACTATATTGAACGCCTCTGATGCCATGGGGCATCCTCTGTATTTCTAACCCTACAACTTGTTTTTTCAACATTTTCATTTCTGTTATAGATAGTCAATAAATGAAGAGCTTATATCTTTCCTGTGCTTAATGTTATATGATGATTTTTGGATGGACGCTACTTATGTTTTGTGGTGTGTTGCGTGGATGCATATTCTGGATTCTCACATTCCTACAATGCAGCAACGTGTCCCCAAGTAGAGCCAAATGTTGACCACTACGTGTCAACTACCCCCTTTTTTCGCAAAAGGGACAGTGCTTGATTGACGTGTCCCTACCATTCGACTGTCACAGTGATGCGGGGGAGCGCCCCCCCCCC
>APFE030459508.1:0-26471 GCA_000404065.3 Pinus taeda | reverse complement strand
TTATGTTTGCTAGATGTTTCCACATCGGAATCATCTATTTCTCTAGATCTCCAAAAAGTCTTGGACAATCATTCCAAGGTATTTGAGACTCCCAAAGGTCTCCCACTTATGCGTGATCATGATCATGCTATTCATCTGATTCCAGGAAGTGTTCCTCCAAACATCAGGCCGTACAGATATCCATATGTCCAAAAAAGTGAAATTGAACGTATGGTTGCAGAAATGCTAGAGGCTGGTATAATTCAACCGAGTCAAAGTTCTTTCTCAGCTCCAGTAGTATTGGTGCACAAGAAGGATGGATCGTGGCGCATGTGTCCAGATTATAGGGAGCTCAACAAGCTCACTATTAAAGATAAGTTCCCCATTCCTGTCATTGATGAATTACTGGATGAATTGCATGGATCAATTTACTTCACCAAGTTGGATCTTCGTTCGGGATATCATCAAATCAGAATGAAGATTGAAGACATTCCGAAAACAACATTTAGAACTCTTGAGGGTATTATGAATTTTTGGTCATGCCTTTTGGCCTTACCAATGCACCTTCTACATTTCAAGGTTTGATGAATTCCATTTTCAAACCCTTCCTTAGAAAATTTGTGTTAGTATTTTTTGATGATATGCTAATCTACAGCAAGTCTTGGAAGGATTGTTGAACCTGTTGACAGGGTGCTACAACTATTGGAGGAGAAACAATTATATGCAAAAAGATCCAAATGTTTCTTTGGAGTACAAGAGGTGGAATATCTAGGTCATATTGTATCTCATGAAGGAGTTAAGGGAGACCTTAGCAAAATTAAAGCCATTAAGGAATGGAAAATCCCCACATCCATAAAGCATCTACAAGGATTTCTTAGGTTGACAAGATATTATCGCAAGTTTGTTAAGAATTATGGGAGAATAGCAGCACCTCTGACAACATTATTGAATAAATATGCATTTTCATGGACTCCAGAAGCAATAAACGCCTTTGAACATCTTAAAGAGGCAATGTGCCAAGCACCAGTCTTAGCCACATCGGACTTCACAAAACCCTTTATTGTGGAATGTGATGCTTCAGGAAATTGAATTGGTGCTATTTTAATGCAAGATGAAAGACCCATTGCTTTTGAAAGTCATCCAATCAAGGGAATTTTTTTACATAGCTATTTATGAGAAAGAAATGTTGGAAATACTACATGCACTTAAGAAATGGCAACCCTACCTAATGGGAAGACACTTCAAGGTAAAAACGGATCATGATAGCCTTAAATACTTTTTAGAATAAAGATTGTCCTTTGAAGGAAACAAAAGTGGATCACAAAGATGTTGGGTTATGACTTTGAAATCATCTACAAAAAAGGGAAGCAAAATGTGAGGCAGATGCACTCTCAAGAAAGGATGAGGAGGTGGAAGCATTGTTGTGCGCCATTTCTATTATACAACCAGATTGGATAAACGAATCAACGGAGGAATGGAAGAATGATGAGGAAGTGTGGGCACTTATTCAAAAGTTACAACAAGATTCCAGTACATATGATACATTTAGCTGGCAAAATGATTCATTATGGTACAAAGATCGCTTATACCTCTGTAAGAAATCCCAACTCAAACAAAAGATTCTTAAGGAATTGCACACTTCTCCCTTAGGAGGGCACTCACGATTTTTAAAAACTTACCATAGGGTTAAGAAGGAATTTTTTTGGGATGGCCTTAAATCTGATATTCAAAAGTTTGTGGTGGAATGTTTGGTTTGCCAACAAAATAAAGTCGAAACAATTAAGACCCTAGGTCTATTACAACCTTTATCCATTTGAAGCCAATGTTGGGAGGAGGTTTCAATGGATTTTATCATAGGTTTACCCAAGTTTGAGGGAAATAGTGTCATCATGGTGGTAGTTGACAGACTTACTTACCAAGTATGCACACTTTTATGCATTATCACATCCATTTAAAGCCAGTACAGTTTCTAGTGCATTTATGGAAACAATTCAAAAGCTACATGGAAACCCAAAGATTATTGTAGTGACAGAGATCCCATTTTCACTGGAAATTTTTGGACAGAATTATTTTCTTGTCTTGGTACTCAGTTAGCTCATAGCTCATCTTATCATCCTCAATCTGATGGGCAAACTGAGATAGTAAACAAATGTTTGGAAGGATATCTTCGCTGCTTTGTATCTGATAACAGACACAATGGATCAAATGGTTGCCTCAGGTTGAATGGTGGTATAACACATCCTTCCATACAGCAACAAGAATGACCCCATTTATGGCACTTTATTGATATCAACCACTATCCATCACATCATATTTAAGAGAAAATTCTAAGGTTCAAGTAGTGGAACATCACATCAAACATCAACAACAATTCCTCCAACTCTTAAAAGATAACCTTGTGTTGACGTAGAATAGAATGAAACAACACGCAGATCAACATCATAGCGAAAGAAGTTTTGATGTAGGGGATTGGGTATTCCTACGACTACAACCATATAAACAAATGTCCCTGAAGCAAGCTAAGAAGGATAATAAATTATCACCAAAGTATTATGGTCCATACTAGGTGTTGCAAAAGACTGGTACTATGGCATACAAATTGGAGCTTCTTGTAGCTTCTCAAGTGCACCCAATTTTCCATGTTTCATGTCTAAAGAAGGTTATAGGTGACAAGCTCCCAGTTCAAACAATATTGCCAGAACTTGACGAGGAAGGAAAAATTATATTGGAACTGGAAGCAGTCACAGAGACAAGAACTCAATAGCTACGAAATCGATCAATTTCGGAGTATCTCATCAAGTGGAAGAACTTATCCGCTGAAGATTCAACATGGAAGGATGAGAATTTTATATGGAAACATCCAGAACTACTCAAGCGTTGAGGACAACACTTTTTTGAAGGAGAGGGGCATGTTAGGTCCCTATAATACTAGTGATTACCCTATTACTATTGTAGTTGTACCCCTTATTAATATTGTTGTGCCCCTATTGTCCCCATATTGTATTACTGTGCCCCATAGAATCCCTCTATTGTTATTTTTGTGGCTTTATATTATTATTGTTAGGTCGGCTGGGTTATATTTTGACTCCTTAGACTCCTATATATAGAAAGGAGGTTTTGTCATTTATATCATCCAAGAATTGTTCATTTATGTAATGTAAAGGAGTTTGCCCCCTCGAAGAGGCTGAATTCTAAGGTGTTCAACTATCTTTTCTATCTTTTTGTGAGTTGGTTTCATAACAACTACTGTAGATGTTCAAGGTAACACCTTGTCCAAGGTAGTCGGTTCAAATGCCCAGGACTCAGTTCTGCCTTGAGAAATAAATCAGATTAGATTACAAATAATTGATGTAGAACTCAATGGATAGCTTCTTTTATTAAAATATATGAGAGAAATAATTACAGCACAAAGAAGCTCTTAGATTTTCCTCAAATTCAATAATTGTTCATCTCCCATCTCTCATCTCTTATCCCTTCTTCTACATCCTATCTAATAATTTTCATCTCCTATCTCCTGATTATCTCCCAATTATCCCCCCATTATTCTCCTCATTATCCTCCCAATTATCCTCTCTGTATTTGATCTATGTTTTCATTTAAATACACAAAGAGCAAAGGGAAATTACAACAAAGTTGATTACAAACTGATTTCCATTACAAATTTGGATTGTACAAAACAAATTTATCTGAAAGATCTTTCCATCAAAATTTAGTAGGAACGAGTCGAATTTGGTATTGTATTTGCAAGAATTTGGAAAACGGTCGGAACAACAAATCTAAGAAAGTCATCTTCGAAGAACCTTCTATTTCTCTTAATACAAACTAAATTTTGGAAAATTTCTCTTGGAAAAACTAACTCAGTTCATTCTTGAAAAAACCCATGTTCTGGATTTTCAAGATTATCCTTCATTTGTACGAAACATCCAATGCAAAACTGTCAATTTTGATCCTAGCAAATTTCTGAGTTGGAATATTTAATTATGAGTTGGAGATCAAATTTGCAATCTGGAAAAGATCTTGGAGGCTAAAATCATGTGTGATGTTACAACAAATTCATTAATAAACCATCATTGGTAAAATCATGCATAATAATCATCAATTTATTAAAAATAAAGGAGAATAAATAATATTTATTCATAGGAGCATAAATAACTATAAAAATGAATTATATGATAGATTATGATAAATAACATGATAAATAATGGTAGAAATGGATGAAATAGATGTTTAAAATTAATAATAATAATGGCAAATTAGTAGCCCAACAATAGGGACCTAAACAAACTCACTATTAAAGATAAATTTCCCATTCCTGTCATTAACAAATTATTGGATGAATTGCTTAGATCAATTTACATCACCAAGTTGGATCTTCATTCCAGATATCATCAAATCATAATGAAGATTAAAGACATTATGAAAACAACATTTATAGTTGTAGAATTGAGGCTTCTGTGATTGATCATAGTTATAAGAAGAGCTTCAGCGTAAATCACATGAAAAAGACCTTTGTCGACGCGTTTCGAACCAACTAGTGTGGTTCATCATCAGGACAAGTTGAAGAAATAGATTTGGCCTAGCATGCTAAATAGACTGAGCAGAGACTCCAACAGCTACATAACGGCTATTTTTGACTCTAGGACCAAGGTCAAACTTATATTAATAAATTTAATATTATTATTGTTTTATAATATTGAAATTAATAATATAATGTTCTATTTCTAGAAATTAGTAAAATTAGGTACAATGACTAGTAACATAAGTAATTTATTTTTATAGTATTAAAATTAATAATATAATGTTCTATTTCTAGAAATTAGTAAAATTAGGTACAATGACTAGTAACATAAGTAATTTATTTAATTAAATAAATAGGTTATTAATGAAATATACTAATGGTATTAAAATTTTTTTAATATTTTTGTAACTATAAAAATTAATAATATAAGTTCTATTCTAGAAAATTAGCTCATGAGGGTATTATGAATTTTTGGTCATGCCTTTTTGTCGTTAATAATGCACCTTCTACAATTCAGGTTTGATGAATTCCATTTTCAAACCCTTCCTTAGAAAATTTGTGTTAGGATTTTTTGATGATATACTAATCTACAAAAAGTCTTGGAAGGATCATGTTCAACATGTTGACAGGGTGCTCAAACTATTGGAGGAGAAGCAATTATATGCAAAAGGCTGCAATTTTCTCTTTGGAGTACAAGAGGTGGAATATTTGGGTCATATTCTATCTCATGAAGGTGTTAAGGTAGACCCTAGCAAAATTAAAGCCATTAAGGAATGAAAAATCCCCACATCCATAAAGCATTTGTGAAGATTTCTCGTGTTGGAAAGGTATTATCACAAGTTTGTTAAGAATTATGGGAGAATAGCAGCATCTCTAACAACATTATTGAAGAAAGATGTATTTTCATGGACTTCAGAAGGAACAAACCCCTTTAAACATCTTAAAGAGGCAATGTGCCAAACATCGGTCTTAAGTACACCGGACTTCACAAAAACCTTTCTTGTGGAATGTGATGCCTCAAGATATGGAATTGGTGTTGTTTTAATGCAAGAAGAAAGACCCATTGCTTTTGAAAGTCATCTAATAAAATGAAAGTGTTTACACAAAGCTATTTATGAGAAGGAAATGTTGGCAATACTACCCACACTTAAGAAATGATGACCCTACCTAATGGGAACACACTTCAAGGTAAACATAGATCATGATATTCTTAAATACTTTTTAGAACAATGATTATCTGAGTAAGAGGAGAAAAAATGGGTCATAAATATTTTGGGTTATGACTTTGAAATCATCTATAAAAAATGATGAAAAATGTTGTGGCATATGCATTATCAAGAAAGGATGAGGATGTGGAAGCATTACTTTGCACCATTTCTATTATCCAACCAAATTGGATAAACGAAGAAAGGGATGAATGGAAGAATGATGAAAAAGTGTGGGTGCTCATTCAAAAGTTACAACAAGATCCCAGTGCATCTAGTACATTTTGTTGGAAAAATGATTCGTTATGGTACAAAGATAGCTTATACCTATGTAAGAATTCCCAACTCAAACAAAAAATTCTTATGGAATGACACACTTCTCCCTTAGGAGGGCACTCAGAATTTTAAAAAACTTACCATAGGGTTAAGAAGGAATATTTTTGGGATGACCTTAAATTGGATATTCAAACGTTTGTGGCAGAATGTTTCGTTTGCCAACAAAATAAAGTTCAAACAATTAAGACCTCGGGTCTATTACAACCTTTATCCATTCCAAGCCAATGTTGGGGGGAGGTTTCAATGGATTTTATCACAAGTTTACCCAAGTATGAAGGAAAGAGCGTCATCATGGTGGTATGAAGGAAAGAGCGTCATCATGGTGGTAATTCATAGACTTACCAAGTATTCACACTTTTGTGCATTATTTCATCCATTTAAAGCAAGTACAATTTCTACTGCATTTATGGAAACAATTCAAAAGGTACATGGAAACCCAAAGATTGTTGTTAGCAATAGAGATCCCATTTTCACTGTGGGAGAGTTGAGGTCATTTGCATAGTGAAAGTTGGGGTTATTGTGCAGAACGTTTACTATGCGCAGGATGGAGTATATGCGAGCGATTCAAATCTATTTTTCATAGACAAGGGTGCTAAAAAACTATAATTTCAACTCCTATAAAGAAAAAGTGTTATGAAATAAAATCAATGTGTAAAAGGATTCGTCTTTTTTAATTATTATTTAGCAACATTTTTTGGAAGTTTGAAAGTAGTTGTACAAAGGTGGTTGTGCAAATCTAGCTATTGGGACATATCATGTGTAGAGTTTTGAATGTCAATTGAGGGTGTTGTTGAGCATGGTACTGGTTGTGTGGAGGTTGTTGTGCATGTGCATATGTTATGCTAAAGTTTTGTTCAAATTTCACTAAGATAATAAATGTACAAATCTCTTTTTTACTTTTTATTTAGGGACGTATTTCACAGCGTAATCATTAATTAATATCAATGTCGAAGCTAGCTATTCATAGGTTTCGTGTGTAGAGTTTCGAATGTAAATTAAGGGCCTTATTGAGTGTGGAAGTAGTTGTGTGAAAAAAGCTGTGTGGAGTTTGTTTTGCATGTGTGGATGTTATGTGAAAGTTTTGTACAAATTTTGCTGAGATAATAAATATACAAATCTCTTTTTTAATTCTTATTTAGGGACATATTTCACAATGTGTAATCATTAATTAATAATAGTTTCAACTTCAAATGATTGAAGGCATTATTGAGTGCATAAGTAGTTGTGTGACTGAAGTTATGCTAAGATGGTTGTGTATTTGCAGAGGTTATCAGAGAACAAATGCATGTGAAAAAATTGTGCAGATTGAGGAAAGTGTAGAGGGGTCTTTTAATTGTGATGATGTCTGATATTAGTTTTATTATTAATAGATTATGCGAGATGTAGAAGTGCATACAAGAAAATCTTGAAAGCCTTTTGAACCCAATGGACTATGATGTTCGAAGGTAACGTGTGCAGAGAATAAATGCTTGTTTCCCATGACATCTGAAACCCATGTTTATTAATATCAATTTCAAATGTAAATGATTGATGGAATGTGCATTATCGAGTCCATATGTGGTTGTGCATAGATGAACTTTATTTTTGGTTTCACATATATGAATTTGTGTTATGTTCAAAGTGTACAAAAATCATGTTTCTAGATTTGATGTTTTCGTGCTTATGTGGTTTTCTGAATGCATGAGCAGATGTGTAGTTATTGAATTAAATGTTGAGATGACTTGTATTTATTTGTAGCTCTATTTGTTTATTAATCAGAGGAAAAACATCAAGATGATAAAAAATATGGATGGTGCTTTTATGTTAATAGCATGTTTTAGATGCAAAATAGTGGCAGGTGGTGATTTCTAGGGAAATGAGAATGCAAATATTTGAAAAAGCTAGTATAGTAAGGGGGGAAACACTATTTATAGCGATAGACAAAACAATGGGGCATGTAGTATTTTCTCCTTGCAAATTGTGTTTAAGATGTTCGAGTATTGTCTGTTCTTCCGTTGCCTTACATAAAATGTTATTTGTAAATCTAAGCATGGGTGATAAAAACAGTTTAATGATACATAAGTTGTAAAATAATGCAAGATTCTAAACCAATTTTCTTGTTTGTTTTTGCCAATGCTATGAGTTTTTGGTTCATCAAGCTTTTCTCTATAATACTCTGCAGTAACCTATAAGCTTTGTTTTTCTTTATGATACTGTGAGAAATGAGTGTGTCAAATTATTCCTAAATCAAATTTGGTTTCGATTTACAAAGTATTGGGGAGTAGTTGTGAAGTCAATTTGTCATATAAGGTAAGTTTGTTATTTTTTAGTTTTATTGATAGTTTTATGAGTTTGAACTTTTAGTAATTAAATTATTTTCGCAATTTTAAAAACCAAAGTGTTTAAAATTAAATGTGTCTCTTTGGAAGAAGGTTTGCAGTGCATTGTAAATATGTGTCAAATTTGGTGAGAAATAATCGTGTCAGGTTATTCGTAAATTAAATTTTGTTCGCTTTTACAAAGTAGCAGGCCCATTTTTCAAGTCAATTTGTCAAAGAGAGTAGTTGAATATAAGTTACAAATTTGCCTAGAAAGTTATTTTCACTAGAATCCGACGATTGTTTTTGCAAAAAATATCATCATAGGAGTGTTTGAATTGTTTTTTTGACGGTGGATATCGATTCAGCACCAACAAAACTCCCCGGATACCCAAAATTTTTGAAGCGTAATAGTTCTAACCCAGATTTCCCAAAATTGATGCTGGATTTTAGCAAAAAGAATGGCAGAATTTCCATTATTTTCTAGGAGAATTTGTCCTCTCTTTAGACTAATCTATATGTCCTTTGAACATTACTCTTTGTAGCTATTATTGATGGTGTTATCTATGGAGGATACTATTCGCCACAGATAAAAAAATTATCTACAGGATTTAGTGGGAAAAAATTGAATAAATTTAATGTTGAGAGTGTTTGAAATGTTTTTTTTTTGTATTTTAAAACTTGACAATTATTACCAGAATCTTTAAAACAAATCTGGTTGGAGTGCGACATTATGGATAGATTTTTGGGTCTTCAAAATTCATCGAAAAAATAAAGGAAGTACGTGCATGTCGCTGAAAAATATGGCAATGAAGCTCAATGGCTAAATGGAGGGCAGGGATTTCTTTTCATGCATTCAAAATTGACCAACAAAAAGGAATTTCGAGCATGTTGATGGAAAAGTATGGTAGTTACCTTTTGTAATTTGAGGTTACAATTTTCAATCTTCATCATCTTGTGTGTCAATTGGATATATACCAAAAAAACACAATGAAAGAGCCATAAAAAAAGCAATTTGTAGTGATTTTTGGTGCTCCTGGAAAATTTGTCGATGGAGTTTTTTATGGTGCTAAATCCATTTCCATTATTACAAAAAATGATAGTGTTACATGGTAATTTTTGGCCATGTAGACGAACATACCAATTCAATAGAAAATGTATATTATTGCATATCACAAATTTGGGTTTCTTATGGCACATATATCAATGATATTGAAGTAAGAGCAAAGTGCATAGTAAATGCACAGGATTCTTTTGGAATTTCGAAAATTTTTCTTATTACTATCAATAAAACTTGGTTTTTCTATATTTAATTTCTATTTACTAAGAGCATCGTGTGTAACAATTCTCCACACGAGTAATAGTAACAGCATGTGTTTGTGGAGAAAATGGGGAATTGTATAGTGGAGAGGTATTTGAATACATTATTCATTAACACAGTTTTTTTTTTCCTTCATTGAAAACAAATAATGGACAATAGGTGAGGGAAAGAGGTTGTTTTCATTGATACCGTTAAATAACTTTTGAGATTGATGATAGTTTTTAATGGTCGAAAACTTATGAACGATATGTGAATCTGTCAATGGAAGAAAAAATAAATGACAATATGTGGAGCATCACATTAGAAAATGTTGGGTGTGTTTCGAAGGTCTTTGATTTCAGAGAAATTATTTATCTCTATGGATATAACTTTGATTTCTGAAAGAGGGAAATTAAGCTAGGAGCGATAAAGGTTTCTTTGAATCCTAATGTATCAAATTTTTATTCAATTTACCAGGACTAAACAAGTGTTTACAATTATCCATTGCGGATAGTCTCCTTGAGGCAAAAAATGTGTGGAATTGACATTATGTGGGAATTCATCTCTACAAGTTCTGAGGTTCCTTTCGATATTTCTCTTGTAGATATTTCTATATTTAGGCAACTATTTAGGGATTTATAATGGCTATTTTCTCATGTAGTAGGGCTAAAAGGAACATCATATGTCCCGAAATGCATTTTCTATGTGCTTTATGAGACATACATAAAAAATTGTATGTTTGATTGGGCTTGCGTCATTTTGAATGAATTAGATTTTAAGTTACATATATTACCCAAGAACAATGGATTCTTTATGATATCATATCGATAACCCTTCTTGTGTCAAGGCATGTGTTTGAGGAGTTTCCTTGTAATCCTTTATTCAAGCTTCTCGAGGAACCAATGCATTTTTGGTATCCGATATTGTGGAAGCTTGAAGTTTCTTTAATTTTTTTTTTTTTATATTTCAAGATGTGTTTATGAGATAAGTGTATAGCATGGTAACTAGACAAGATCATTTTTGAGTATATGCAAAGGCTAAGGCTTCTTACTTCGAAAGGGGAAATTTGAGGAAAGAGAAAGAAATATGGTTATACGAATTTATGGTTTTGAAGATAAGCCATTTCTTATACCAATCTTTGTTCTAGATAGATATTTTGTTGCAGACGTTTGTAGGTAATATCACCATTGATTATCTATATTTGAACAGAAAAAGAAGAGGCAATTTATTTGTTTTATGTTTACTATTAGAAAAGTGACTACGAAGAATACGGCTCATGCTCTCATTTTTGTAAAGTCTTTGGATGCTTTCAACTTAAGTGAAGTTAAAGTTATTAAGGCTTTGATAGAGGAAGAATTTTCACGAACCACATTCAATCTATGAGATATGGTAAATTTTTTCCAAGAAGCAGAGAGCAGGGTGAGCAAAGTCACAGTGTTGATCAAAATGTGCTAGTAGATGTTGGACATGTTGTGGAAAAATAGATCATCGTTATGGAGAAAGACCTAAGAAAAAAGGCACAAACCCTACGTAGCAACCTTAATCTTGCACATGTAGTACTGGTGTGACTTCATTCACAAGTAAAAAAGGAAAAATAAGTACTTGAAGTGAAAAACTGGTTATCGATAGTCTATGAGGTGGCAAGGTTGATGAAGGGAATCCTCATAGAGTAACTCCAAAAAGAGCACATATTGTTGAACCATTTAGATCCAAGAGTGCGCCTAAAGTAGAGAGGATTGAAGAAACGATGGACATGCAAGTTTAGAATGTTGCACCACTTGATTGAGTTAATGCTTCTTTGCATAAAAAATAGAGAATAATGGAGGAAATTGTGGAAGAGGACATTAGTTTCGATTATTTTTTTGTCACACCAGTAATACGTTGAAGATTGAAAGAATGCAACTTTCCAACAGAAAGGTTGTTGATAGAAAAATTTCAAATTTTGAGCTATCTTCAGTTGTAATGCTTGGGTTGATGAAATTTCTTCAAGATGATGGTGAAGCACTTACATATTATGTTGGTCGATGAAAAGAAGAAAATAAAAAGCTTAAGGCAAAACTAAAAGTGGTGAAAAATTCTCTAAGTGTGGGTCCTTTACTAAAGACTCTATTGGTGATGCCTCACAGATCTAATAATTTTTAGAAACATGTTGATATTTTGAGTGTGGTGAAATAATATATCATTAATAATATATGTCAACTATTATGGATCATTGAACCTACATGGAAATTTTCTTTTGATCTTTGACATTTCAAGCAGAGAACGAGGTCTTCTGTTGAATTGGTCAAAAGTGAGTTAGAGGGAGACAGGGAATCCATGGAGAATGACCTATTAACTTTTGTTCATAATATTGATTCATTTTTTGAACTATAAAGATATAAAAAAGGACTACATAATGCTAAACATATGAGGCACATAGGGGTTGCATGGTCTAGGAAAATCAAAACATTGGAAGAGATTAATTTTTTCTATGGAGAGATGGAAAATCGAAGAGTGGATGCATATCTCAAGGTGGTAGATGTTATTCAAAAATTAAATGGTTTGTCTATTATATATGAGTCTGGGCTAATTGCAAAGGAGAAGTTGAAATAATCACATGCAACCGAGTTGAATAATATAATTGATTTTAGTGTAAAGGGAATTAATAAATGGCTAATTACTTTTGTTGTTGTTAATGAAGAGTACTTTGCCTCGATTTTACAATTGCAACAAGAAGAAAAATAAATTGAGTAGATATTCAATGAACGTGTTAAGCATGACATTTTTGTTGCTCTGATGAAAGAACACATGAAAGCTAAAGTGAAAGAATTTGTTGCAGGAAGCCT
Organism: Pinus taeda; assembly: GCA_000404065.3. Taxonomy (NCBI): domain Eukaryota; kingdom Viridiplantae; phylum Streptophyta; class Pinopsida; order Pinales; family Pinaceae; genus Pinus; species Pinus taeda. The sequence continues at coordinate 14,010 of APFE030459508.1, read as the reverse complement.
GATTGTGAGAGATAGTTGAGACTGTAGAATATCAAACTCTAATTTTGCATATGGAGCAAGAGCATCCAGCTTAGGGAAGGACACCATAGGATTTTGTCTTTTTTAAAATAGTTTGAGGTTCATTAGTTTTTCATTTTCTAGGAATGGTTGCCTCAGCCAATGACAATGTTTGCTTATGTATTTTTCTTTTTACCTTTTAGTTTTATTTAGAATTTGTTTTAATTTACAAAACAAGAAAAGAAAGTTATTCAAAAGCTATTTATTGTAACCATATTATGTAACCACTGGCAGTTTTGCTAAGTGTCTAGTGTTCTCTACAAAACAAAAGGACAAAGCAACTAATGTAATATTTTTCCATCATAGAAGAAAATATAAAGGAAGCACTGAAATATTTTCTGAATACAAAAAACATCTGAAACCATTCGTGTTATAGTCCTAAAATCATCTGTACTGTATAATATTAATTATTTCTTTTTCCGTAAGCAAAGATAATATACATAAGCGAAAAGCAAGCAAAAAGGTGAGGAGAGCTATCGAGCAAACCATAGTTCCAACAGAACAAAAATACGAAGGAGCCGAGCAAGCCATTGTTTACAAAGACAAGTTTTAGGTACTGAAAGCAACCACATTTCCAATTTCCATTGCAAAATATAAACAAACGAAATTCCAATATAGATATAGATAAATATATAATTGTCAAGAAGTTGAAACATTACAACGCATTGGTCAAACAACCAGCAAATAGAATCGAAATGACCATATTAAAAAACCCTCATGAGGCCATTACAGGGGCATTTAAATACAAGTATAAATTATAAACAGCAGAGTCGCAATCTTATAGTGGAGTCACAGACACTCTACCAAGAATTCACAGAACCAAGCCTAACCACAACCAGAGACTCCTAACCCTAAGTGCAAGTAAGCCTACAGAAAAACAACAGGCAAGCACCAAGGAGCGACCCTACCCGGTTCAGGTGTAGGAGATCGGCGTGAGGACCATGAGCAATCTATCACTCACCTGCATTGGCTAAACACCAGGCCATCAGTAAAAAATACAAGGAAGCCATAGTTACAACAACAAAAAGCAACCATGTCAACGTGTGGAGTTGTAGGAGGTTACCAGGGTAGAGTCGAGCTTGAGAAAACTGCCAGAGGAGCCACAGAGCCAAGTTCGCAGCCATAGAGTTACTAGCTGCCACAAAGGAGCAGAGGCTATCAGTTCCTGAAGGAAACAAAGTAAAGATGAATAATAGAGAAGGAGAACATACCTTTGGGAGACTACTGAAGGGAAACTAGAAATCAAGCAACTCCGTTGCCGCAACCTATAAAAAAAACACATAACCATTAACCTACGAAGCTAGTGCATGGAGAAGAGACAAACAACCAGAAATTGCAATTGAGAATAAAAATGGAGCCAAGTAAAAGTCGATAGTAGGAACTGATACTGAGGATTTAACACCCATATTTCGAAGCTGAGCAGAAAACAAGTTGAGACATCATCCACAGGAAAAAACCCACATCATATTGTAGACTAGGAAAAACAAGAACGAAAACACAAACAAATGATAGAGCAAGCCCCCGTATAGTAGAACCGGAGACCTCACTAGCAGCATAGCGGCACAACAAAAAAAACAATGCCAAATGAAATGAACAACTGGTGTTTTGGGGCATAGAAGGAGTGGGAAGGAGCAGAGCCTGAGACCTGGACTCATGTCCTCATCTCCACACAACGATGGTACCATTGCATTAAATCGACCAACCACCGTATAATAAAACAATCCAATCAGCACATATATCATTAGCCCACATATTTATCACTTAGCCAATGATCGTAGGGGTTGGACCCATCAAATTTTAGTATCAGATCAGGAACAGTTAACTAATTTTCTTATAAAATGGAAGCTGGAAGGAGAGGTCATGGCAGAGCTATTCGGAGAGTAGTAGATGAGGGATTGGGGGAAGAGATTAGGATCATGAATGCTCATTTGGCTGCAGTAGAAGCAGGAAGAAGAAGGGATATGGAAGTAGGGGATGATAGTGAGGAAGAGGCTATAGTTACAATAGATGAATCAGATGAAGAAAGACCTAAGATCAAATTGTTAAGGTTAGTCATGTTGATTAGTAGCAAGCCAAATCCTGAAATTCCAAATTATAATGGAAGTTTGTCGACAAAAGTGTTGTTGGAATAGATTAGTGAGATGGACAAGTATTTTGAATGTGGAGGTTAGCGAGGATAGGAGAGTTAAATTCACTGCTGCTAAGCTGAAAGGACACGTGGCCTTATGGTGGGACATTGTCCAAGCAGAGAGGAGAAGATTGAATAAGTTCCTAATTAAAAAGTGGACTAGAATGGTCACCAAGATGAAGGGCAGGTTTTTGCTCGAAGAATACCAGATTTCTCTACATTGATAGGTACATAATTTGAAGTAGAGAGGAATGACGGTGAAAAAATATACTGAAGAATTCTATCGGGTGAACTTGAGAGCTAGTTATGCTGAAGACATCCAAGAAAAGATAGCAAGATTGTGAATGGCCTAAGGCTGGAAATATTGGATGAGATAAGTATTCTTTTTACGAAAACCATAGAGGAAGCATACTAGAGTGCCTTAAAGGCAGAAGAAAATATCACAAGAAAGAAGAATGCCAGGAGAGGACAAGCAACTAGTAGAGGAAAAGGACAATCCTTTGGCAGAGGAAGAACTCCCAACAACAGTGAAGAGGGAAATAGTTAAAAGACCTCTGGGATAGCTGAAAAGAAAGGTAGCACTAGAGGAGGAAGGCCATGCCAAAGAGGAAGGGGACATGGTAGAGGCAGAGGAGCTGCTTACCAGTGTTACAAGTACCACAAGTGGGGGCATAGATCCTTCAAGTGTCCTAAAGCAGAACAGGATGGTCAAAGAGAAGCATATGTTGCACAGATAGAAGAAGTAGAGGCACCACCTCAAGAGGTAGAGAATGTACCAGAAACAAGAGAGGCCTTAGTATTGAACAAGGTACTGTTGAAACCAGCAAAGGAAACACACTAAAAAACCTAAAGAAAAACACTATTCTAGACTGTGTGCATGTCACATGGTAAGTATTGAAAATTGATTATAGATAGTGGAAGCATTGATAATTTGGTTGCAATAGAGATGGTGGAGAAATTGGGTTTAAAACAACTAAAGCATCAGACTCCCTATAAGGTGTCATGGTTACAGAAGGGTCACCAACTGCTAGTTCATGAGCAGTGTGAGGTGGAATTCCATATTGGAAAATATAGGGACAAAGTTATTTGTGATGTCATGCCTATGGATGTGTGCCATATTTTGCTAAGTAGACTATGGGAGTATGATCGGAAAGTTGTTCATGATGGGAAAGCAAACTGTTACAAGTTTTTTAAGGATGGGATTAAGCATACGCTAGTACTCATCAAGGAGGAGGAAACAACAGAGACTAGTGGAACAAAAGTATTATTGGTGGATGAAAAGCAATTTTTGAAATAGATTGAAGATGATGTATTGAAATATGTTGTTGTAAGGAGACAAAAAACAATGTTGTTGCACACTGAAATTTTTTATTTACGTGAAGAAATCCAGGAAATGTTGCAAGAATTCAACAACATTGTGGTGGACGACCTACCAGATAAATTGCCACCAAAGCGAAGTATCAATCATCACATAGATTTCATTCATGGAGCTAGTTTACCGAATAAAGCTGCTTACCGGATGAGCCCCAAGGACAATGAGGAGATTAGAAAATAGGTATAGGAGTTGCTCGATAAGGGACTGATTATAGAAAGTTTGAGCCTGTGTGCAATTCCGATAGTTCTTGCTCCCAAGAAAGGAGGTGAGTGGTGGATGTGCACAAATTCACAAGAAATAAACAAAATTACAATCAGGTACAGGTTTCCATTGCCACAAATGGATGATATGATGGACTGTTTGAATGGGGCGGCATATTTTTCAAAGATAGATTTGAAGAGTGGATACCATCCGATTAGAATTCGGGAAGGGGATGAATTGAAAACAACTTTCAAAACTAATGAGGGGTTGTATGAATGGTTGGTGATGCCATTTGGGTTGAGTAATGCCCCTAGAACTTTTATGTGTCTGATGAACGAGATGTTGAAGGAGTTCATTGGGAAATTTGTGATTGTGTATCTTGACAATATACTGATTTTTAGTAAGACCAAGGAGGAACACTTTTGACACGTTTGATATGTTCTAGAGAAGCTGGATCAAAACAATTTGTTGATAAATCTGAAGAAATGTACTTTCTTTCAGAAGGACTTAGTCTATTTAGGTTTCGTGATTGCAGAAATTGAGTTGAAAATGGAACTAAGAAAAGTTGCAGCTATACTTAGTTGGCCATCCACGAAGAGTCTGTTTGAAGTTCGAAGTTTTCATGGGTTGGCAAGTTTCTATCGCAAGTTTATAAAAGATTTTAGTGGAATCTATGCACCTATGTTGGATACAATCAAGAAGGCAAGTCAACCTTTTTAGAGGACTGAAGCTGCAGAGAAGAGCTTCCTAATATTGAAGAAGAAGATCACTGAAAGCCCAATTTTGAGGCTACCTGACTTTAACAAATTTTTTCAAGTTTGTTGTGATGCCAGCAGAATAGCCATTAGAGCTGTACTCAGCTAGGAAGACAAATTAGTAGCCTACTTCAACGAAAAATTGAATGAAAGTAGGCAGAAGTATACATCTTATGACAAGGAGTTTTATTCCATCGTCCAAGCTTTAAAGCATTGGAGACATTATCTGTTGGGTAATGAATTTGTTTTGTTTTCCAATAATTCTGCATTACAGTATGCTATGCAACAACATAAGCTAAATCACAAACATGCAAAGTGCATGGAGTACCTACAGAGCTTCACGTTCGTGTTGAAGCATATCAGTGTTCAAGCAAACAAGGTAGCAGATGCACTAAGAAAAAGAGTTCTACTCTTGCAGAAGAGCACGATACAGGTGTTGGGATTTGAGCACTTGAAAGACTTGTATCAAACATATGTAAATTTCAAGGAGGCTTATGAGGCCTGCTAGAATCCATTGTTGAGAAACAATAGTCTGTGGTTGGACTATAACTTGTGGGAGGAGCTTTTATTCAAGGGAGGACAGTTATGCATCCTAGAATGTTCAATTAGGAAGAACATCATCCGGGAAAAACATAGTGGAGGTCTAGCTGGACATTTTGGCATTGATAAGACCTTGGATCAGCTCAGTCATTTCTATTACTAGTTGAAGATGTGAGGAGATGTACAACGGTATGTGACCAGGTGTAAGGTATGTTAGTTACCGAAAGGGCATAGTTAGAATATGAGGTTGTATACACGATTGCCTATTCCAAACAGACCATGGGATTCAGTCAATTTGGACTTTGTCCTAGGTTTTCCCAAGACACAGTGAGGTTTTGATTCCATCATAGTGGTGGTGGACCGATTCTCAAAGATGGCACAATTTATCGCTTGTAGGAAAACCAGTGACGCTACCCATGTAGCACACCTATTTTTCACTAAAGTCGTTAGACTACATGGCTTACCTAATTCCATAATTTCTGACAGGGGCGTGAAATTCACAAGGCATTTCTGGCATCCTTGTGGAAGAAGCTGGACAAAAAGTTAAATTTTAGCTTTGCTTATCACCCACAGACTGATGGGCAAATGGAGGTGGTGAATAGAAGTTCAAGAAACCTGCTACAGAGTCTAGTTGGAGAAATTCATGAATGTGGGAACGTGTACTTGCTCAAGTGGAATTCTCTTACAATGATTCATAGAATCGAAGCACGGGAAGTAGTCCTTTTTTGAGATCTTGTATGGAATGCATCCCTGAGGAGTGCATGAGCTGCGAGATTTCAGACAGATGGAGAAAAGAAGTGCGGATGGTGAAGACTTTGTAAGAGAAATTAACGACCTACATGATCAGGTGAAAATGAAATTACAACACAATAGTCAGAGGTACAAACAGAAAGTAGATTTGAAGTGACGTGGGGTACAATTTAACATTGGGGATCAAGTCCTAGTGCATCTACACAAGGAAAGATTTCCTAAGGGAAAATACAATAAGTTGAAATTCAAAAAAATTGAACGTTGTAAAATTATGCGTAAGGTTTCTGCCAATGCCTATGAACTGCAATTGCCTCCACATGGAATATTGCCCATTTTTAATGTGGCAGATTTATTCCCATACACTGCCAATCTAGAAGAGGATAGTTTGACATAGCTAGAATGGGACACCCAAGAATAAATTAGTTCGTGGATGATACAATTTCCTATGGCTTAGCCACTCAAAATTGAAGGAATGTTCGACACACAAGTGGCCAGGCGGACTTGGAGGAAGGAGTACCTACAGTTTCTCGTCAAGTGGAAGAACTGCCTTATTGAGGACAGTTTGCGGCTTGATGTAGGATAGATACAACATGCAGGGTATTCTATTAAGGAAATCATGGACTGGAGCCATGATTTTTCACCTACCCCGAGAACCTGATGCAGGAGCATCTAGCTCAGGGAAGGACATGGCAGGGGTTTGTCTTTTTCAAAACAGTTTGAGGTTCATTAGTTTTTCATTTTCTAAGAATGGCTCTCTCAGCCAATGACAATGTTTGCTTACATATTTTTCTTTTTACCTTTTAGTTTTATTTAGAATTTGTTTTAATTTACAGAAAAAGAAAAGACAATTATTCAGAAACTATTTTAATGTAACCATACTATGTAACCATTGGCAGTTTTGCTAACTGTCTAGTGTTCTCTACAAAATAGAAGGACAAAGCAACTAATGTAATCTTTTTCCATCATATAAAAAAATACAGAGGAAGCACCAAAATATTTTATGAATACAAAAAGCATCTAAAACCATTCATGTTACTGTCCTAAAATCATCCCTCCTATATACTGTTAATTTTTTTTTTCCATAAGCAAAGCTAATATACACAGGCAAACAACAAGCAAAAAGGCGAGGAGAGCTATCAAGAAAACCACAATTCCAATAGAATGAAAATACAAAGGAGCCGAGCAAGCCATTGTTTACAAAGGCAAGTTTCAGGTACCGAAAGCAACCGCATTTCCAATTTCCATTACGAAATATAAACAAACAAAATTTGAGTATAAATGTAGATAAATATATAATTGTCGAGAAGTCAAAACTTTACATCATATTGGTTAAATGACCAGCAAACAGAATCTAAATGACCATATTACAAAACCCTCGCGAGGCCATTACAGGGTGATTTAAATATAGGTATAAATTATAAATAGCAGAGCCGCAAGTTTACAGTGGAGTCATAGACACTCTAAGAAGAATGTAGAACCAGGCCTAACCACAACCTAAGATTCCTTACCCTAAGTGTAAGTAAACCCATAGAAAAACAACAAGCTAGCACCAAGGAGCCACCCTACCCGGTTCAGGGGTAGGAGACCCGTGTGAGGACCATGAGCAAGCTAATGCTCACCTACATTGTCCAAATGCCAGACCATCAATAACAAATACAAGGAAGCCACAGTTACAACGACAAAAAGAAACCAAGACAATGTGAAGAGTTTTGGGAACTTACCACGGTAGAGTCGAGCATGAGCAAACCACTAGAGGAGCCATGAAGTTGAGGTCACAGCCATAGAGTTGCTCGCTGCCATAGACGAGTAGAGGCTATCAGTTCCTGAAGGAAACAAAGTAAAGACAAATAACAGAGAAGGAGAACATACCTTTGGGAGACTGCTGAAGGGAAACCAGAAGCCAATCGACTCCATAGTTGCAACCTATAACAAAAACACACAATCATTAATCTGTGAAGCCAGTGCATGGAGAAGAGACAAACAACCAGAAACTACAACTGAGAATACAAACAGAGCCGAGTAAAAGTCGATAGTAGGAACCGATATCGAGGGTTTCACAGCCAGATTTCGAAGCCGAGCACAAAACAGGTCGAGGCATCATCCATAGGCAAAAACCCACGTCATATTGAAGACTAGGCACATAAAGAATGAAAACACAGACAAATGACAGAGAAAACCCTTGTATAGTAGAACTAGAGACCTCACCAGCAGCATAGCAGCACAACAAAACAAACAACACCAAATGAAATGAATAATTGGTGTTTTGGGGCATAGAAGGAGGCGTAAGGAGCAGAGCCCAAGACCTAGACACATGTCCTCGTCTCCACACACCACGGTACCACCGCATTAAAGTTAGCCAACTACCGTATAATAAAACAATCCAATCAACACCTATATCATTAACCCACATATTTAGCACTTAGCTGACAGTCATAGGGGCTGTACCCATCAGCATATTGTAAGTGTTTTAATGCACTGGAACATTTGTTTTTTTTTTGTCAAAGAATTTTACTATTTAGATCTTATGTGTGGGTTATGATGGAATATTCTAATTCCTCAATGAAGTTCCATGTTATCAATTGCAGATGACTTTTGGAGATTACAATTGATGAGATTGTAATAGAGGTTGTTATTAAAGCACCTTTGCGATTAAAGTATTGACATTTTCATAAGTGATTTATGCAACAAATCTTATTTGCTGGACCATGGATTTGTGATCATAACTTAATTGAATTATGATTGTTATTTTTTCTATCTCTTAGAATGTTTGCTAATTATGTAAACAATTGTGAGATTGTGTTTGACATAGGACATTGTATGGACCTGAGTCCTCAAATGTTATACATAAAACAATAATTGAATAATTGTTTACCAATATTTTCTTTTCACTTTTATATATTATCCATTTTTTGTGATGAATAATAATTAAAATGCATCTATGCTTACTCTCGTCTAATGCTCAATCTTTTATGAGCTATTTCAATCGTTCTTAGATTATGTTTTACATGTGAAGTTGTATTTATTGCATCTATTGTGACTAGAATTTGAATCTGAAAACAATTCACTATGTTGATAACTATTGAAGGTTATTGGGATAGAAAGTGTTATTATTCTGTTTCAGACATCTTTATTTATGAATGCATGTAGAAAAGCGAAAATGGCATGCATCAGTGTTTCATTGTACACAATTTTTATTCTGTTGGAATCAGGATAAGTGTTTCCATAATGTAGGGGAAGTTGTCTGGAGTGCAAGCTCTGCACAACAACATATGATCATCATAATAAATAATAATAATTTTACATTGAACCATCAGATATTTTTTCCAAAGCATTGTTAAAAGGGTCCATATTTTCATTTTGCAATGGTCAATTGTAAACTAGTTTCTGTAAGTAATTTGGTTCTAGACATATGCAATTTGTTTGCTTAAAGAAAATAAGATTTTTAATAAGACCTATTAAAGATAGTGTTGGCACCTAATCCTTGTGATTGGGTAAATATATGTAAATAAGTAAATGAGAAATATGAACAATCATCGGCAGATGAACTGAACAGTCTCTCCCTCATGTATATAATAGGCCTACCTGATGGAATAGATAATACGAATCAGTTTTTTCTTAATGGAGTTACTGCCTGGCCTGACATGGTATCAGAGCCAACTCCTTTTTTTAGCCTTTATGTCTTTGTAAATCCCTAGTTTGCTCCTCTACTCTCTGTATAATTTAGTGACTGTTTACCTGCGCTCTCTGTCGAACATTACATGCACTCTGTTTGCCATATTCCTTTACCTGCGCTCTTTGTGTGACATCACCTGTGCTCTGTCTTCCATATTCAATCAGAGATAATCTACGTATGGCTCCAATGACCATGGCCAGCAGTTGTTCCCACCATGAGAGCTGGCATTCGAACCGTTGCCTCCTTTTCTGCTGAGAACGAGGTGATGAGCTTCTAACAACATGGTGGGCAACTGGTGCGGTGGTCTTTACAACGATGTTTGGGACGCTTGGTGGATCCCTTCAAAGTTTTGGACTCCATTCACTAAGAATTTACGCAGAGGAATTTGCGGTTGCTTTTAATTTTTTTCAAGATGAAGAAGGCACTTGGTTTGTTCTTGGCAGTAACAACAGTATGTTTGTTAACCCCAGCGATTGCTCTGGTGGTTCCACGGTGCGGAAATACTTTCTAAAATCTGTCACATGGTATATTCCTGCATATACCTTGGCCTATTCTAATGTTCCTTCAAATAGTTGAGCACTGTCACATGGTATATTCCTGCATATAGTTGAACACTGGCCTTACATTTGAACACTGATATGGTAATTGAGTTTTGAACGTTGATATGGTAATTGAGTTTTGAAAGCTAACATTTGAACACTGACATGGTAATTGAGTTTTGAAAGATGACATTTGAACGCTGATATGGTAATTGAATTTTTTATATAAAGGGGATGTATGCCATATACATATATAATGGTGGATTTATATGAAATTTATATGAGGTGGATTTATATAATTATGGATTTATATGAGTCGCATGGTGGATTTGAAATCTTTTGAGAATGCCCTTTTGAGTACATTTTCACTGTATATTAGCAGAAGTATTTTTTCTATTAGCAAAACTATTTTTTTTACATAATGCATTCAATCATATCCATGGTGGGAATAGTTCTCACTGGCAAGGAGAACTATCCTGAATGGTCCCAGATGACAAAACACACCCTCATTTTGAATGAGTTGTGGAAAGGAGTGTGTGTCGGAGACGGAGACAATGACCCAGTACAACCTACCTCAGACAAAGTGCTCGTCATTTGGGAAAACAAGAATAGCAAAGCTTATGCATTAATCCCAGCATCTGTAAATGAAGAGGTGAGTCGCCATATTTCGTCATATTCAACTGCCTTTGAAGCCTTACAAAAGCTGAAAGAACTCTATGAATCACATTCTACACTTGAAGTTGTCCAACTCATGATTAAACTCTTCACTCTTGAAATGAAAAATAATGATCCTCTTGCTCTTGCATCTGAAGTAAGATCTATAATGCATGATATCAAATCCACTAAGGTTGAAATTGATATTCCTCTTATCGCTTTTCTCAAGGCACTTTATCCTACTTACTCCAATTATCTTGAGTCATTGCAAGCAAATGGAAATATCAAAGATATAACCTTTGACTCTCTTGTGAAAAAGTTTGCTAAAAGAGAGAAAGCTTTTGGAAACAAGACAGCCCCTGAATATTCTGAAGAAACTATGTGCCTTGCTCACAAAGAAAATAATCCTGCTCAAGATTCCACAAGAGGAAGAGGTCGAAGAAGAGGAAGAGGAAGATATTTCAGAGGTAGGGGGGAATACATTCTCAAGGAGAAAAGGCAGATTTTCACTGTATTCGCTGCAAAAGAAATGGATCACATGATGCCTCTACATGCAAGTTACCATGGGACAAAATTGAGTAGAAAAGAAACCAAAAGAAAGGTAAAACTGATGATACAGACAAAGGTAAAGCACCTGAATCCGCTCACTATGTTGTGGTACAATGTAACATTGGAGTAAATGAAGATCTATTTAATGCTTCACTTGATTCTTGGAAAAATGAATGGTTGCTTGATTTATGAGCAACTTGCCACATGACTCATAGAAAATATTTTTTTGAATATTTCACTGACAATGTTGAAGGAGCAATAGACATTGCAGATCAATCAAAAATCAAGCCATCAGGGCTTGGCACAATCAGGCTTAAATTGCCTGGTCTTCCAGACTTTCTTCTGCATCATGTTCTATATCTCCCACAACTCAAGAGAAACTTGCTATCCTTGGTCCACATCTGCCAGCAAGGTCACTCCATTCATATGTTTGATGGCAAGCTTAAGGTAAGGAAAGCATCTGACCACTCACTTGTCATGAGGGGAATAGAAGAAGAAAGGCTTATCAAGCAGTAAGGAACCTCTGCTCATGCACAACATTTCTCATACAATTCTCATCATGAAGAAGGTACACTTCCATCAAGTTTATTATGGCATGCTAGATTTGGACATTTGAACTATGATAGACTCTGCTTGTTGAAGAAAAATGGTATTTCTAGTTTTCCTACAATTCCTAGGAAACTTAAGCAATGTGATGCTTGCATTCTAGGAAAGCATAGAAAACAGTCTTTTCATGATTCACATTAAAGAGCACATAGGAAACTTGAACTCATTCATTCAAATTTATGTGGTCCAATGCCTGTTCCTTCTGCAAATGGAAATAAATATATCATGACATTTATTGATGACTACTCCAGAATGTGTTGGGTTTATTTATTGAAGAGAAAATCTGATGCTTTTCAAACATTCAAGAATTTTCATAAATGGATTTAAAATGATGCACAATCTCATATTGGGTCTATTCACACTGATAATGGAAAAGAATACACATCAAATGAATTTGAAAACTATCTTCGCTAACATGGGATCAACCATCAAACAACTGTGCCTTATAATCCCCAACAGAATGGTGTAGATGAAAGAATAAATAGGACAATCTTAAATATGGTACGATCCATGCTCTTCTTCGAAAATGTAAAGATAATGTTTTGGGTTGATGTTGTTCTATGTGCTATATATATAAAGAATAGATTTCCATCTATTGCTATAAGAAACAAGACTCCATGTGAAATGTGGTATGGACATGTTCCTTTGGTAAAGCATCTCAGGGTCTTTGGTTCCACCTATTATGCCTTGATACCAAAGGTACATAGAAACAAACTTGGTGCTAGAAGTCGTAAGTGTATCTTCCTGGGATATTCAAACACCTCTAAAGCATACCGCCTCTATGATGAAGTAAATAAGAAGTTTGTTGTATCTAGAGATGTAATTTTTCTTGAATCATCCAAAACTAACAATTTTGTTGAGCGGCAACTTGATCGCTTGGATAGATTCATAAAAGCAAAATCATTTCAAGAATTTGATAATCAGATTCCACATCTTGAAGGGGGGATTCCTATACTAGATCAACATGTGGAATCTTCTTCTAAAGAACACTCTCCCCTGCATGAAACTCCAACAACGGATGATGCTTTAAGTGATGTGATTGACAGAATTGGGAGACTCAATCTTGATTCAGTCCCAACTCAATCAGTGGAGCAGCCTGGACCATCTGAAAAAGGTCCCCCAAAGTGGCTGACAAAGACACTTGAAAGTGTTCACCTTGATGAGGTTGGAAAGACAGGAACTAGAAATTCAAACCGGCAAAATGGAGGTGATGTAGATGACTCTAATTCACCTGTTGATATGGATGTTTATTATGATTGTGAATTGAACTTGTCTACAGATTTTGAACCAACTTCCTTCAAAGAAGCTGCTTCTCATGATGAATGGAAAGAAGCGACGCAAAAGGAGTATGATGCCCTCATAAATAACGACACTTGGAAGCTGGTTGATCCTCCATTAGGAACCAAACCAATTGGCTGCAAGTGGGTCTACAAGAACAAGTATAAAGCTGATGGCTCACTTGACAAGCACAAAGCTAGGCTTGTGGCAAAAGGTTTTGCACAGAATAAAGGGGTCAATTATGAGGATACTTTTTCCCCCACGGCAAAATAGGCTACCATCCTGACACTCTTTGCCCTAGCAACTCAGAACGATTGGAAAGTCCATCAAATGGATGTAAAAACTGCTTTCTTGAATGAAGATCTAAAAGAGAATGTTTTTATGTCCCAGCCTGAAGGATTTGCTGTGAAAGGACATGAACATAAAGTATGCAAACTGATGAAGTCCTTGTATGGCCTCAAACAAGCACCACGAGCTTGGTATGAAAAACTAACTGAGCATCTTCTGAAACTCAATTTCAAACATTATGATCTTGATGATGCAACTTTATTTGTCAAGAAAGTTGGCAAAACAGTGGTATATCTTGTGGTATATGTAGATGATCTTTTGATGACAGGGAACAATGAAAGCTACATTGCATCCATAAAGAAGGAATTGGGGAAAAGTTTTGAAATGACTGATTTGGGCTATGTTCATTACTATCTTGGCACTGAAGTAACCCAACGCCCAAAGTCCATATTTCTTTCTCAAAAGAAATACATTGGAGATCTGTCGAATAGGTTTGGCATGACAGAGTGCAATCCTCTTACTACTCCAATGGAACAAAGCTTAAAGCTCACATCTATTGAAGGAAAAGAATTTGAGGATGCAACAAAGTATAGACAGCTTGTAGGAAGTCTCAACTA